>JABAJW010017942.1:0-37587 GCA_018855395.1 Arthromyces matolae
TACTTATCTGGGAAAAACTACCAAAGAGTCGTGGATCTCAATCCCCAGGAAATCCAAATCTTGGATATTCCAGTCGAACGCTAGCAGCTTGCCATCCTACAGACTGTGATGTTTCCCGCACTCGAAAGCTGATTTTTCTCTACTTTGCGCCGTACATACCTTACGTCCGACATGGAGGTCATTTTACACGACATGGTCCCATCGTTGATCGAGGGTCCCCTGGATAGTTTGACCAAGCTCTGGTTGGAGACGCTACGGATCGATTTACTCCCGGATCTTGGTTGCAATCCCCCCAAAATTATTGGTCTCTGCAATTGCATTCTTTACCTGAGGCTTGAGCGTCTCTCACTCCAATGCGAAGTCCATACGATTCACGCTTCTACTACCCTTCAAGAATGGCATTTAAACCTCAGGGACAATAATTTTAAATGTCGGGGACCATTAGTCAACCGGTGTTACCCTCAGGATATATTTCGAGTGGGAAACTCAGTCTGTCGCTGGAGTTGTTTCACAGTGCACCCCCCGCGGGAAGTTACTTTCAGCTTTGTGCCACCCCGCTCGCAGAGGTCTCGTTATCGAGATGATCTGACCAATGTCACAGATTGCTGATACGTTTTTAGACTCTCTTACTTGAAACATCCAGAATTGTAGTGGATTGTCTAAATCCAAAGCTTCTCGTTATCACGAAAACACGACTTCCGATTCCCCTTGAAGACATCTGGGCCGACATAGAAATTTTAGACCAGACGCCGGCCATGAAAGGTAAGCTCGATGGTGGTGAAATGTAATGATCAGTCCAGCTAATTCCAGTGCCCTCGGCTTCGGAGCCTATAATGTGCGATTTGGTGCGATCCTGCAGGCAAGTCATAGTCCTCTCCTTCATATATCTTGTTTGCTCCGCTGGATCCATGGCCGCCAGTCGTTCCGTAAGGTTGCCTGTTGACAGCGATTTGGCGTGGTTTTGCAGGCAAGTCGTAGCCCTCGCCTTTCCCACTAAATATATCCTTCCGTGTTTGCCTAATTATACGTCACACTGATTATTTTGGATATCCGTGTAGCTCACGACTGCTTTTCAGAACTAAAACTTTCCCAGAACATGCCATGTCTGTACGCGCGGACTGCCAACAATGCCACAAGGGTTTGAATAGCCCACGAAGCACGCGCCATGTGGATCTTCACTTTGGGTATGACCTTTATGGTGGCAATCGAGGAGAATTCCGCTTCTTAAAAAATCGTCAGTTTCTCCGTACCTGGGATTTAACGCTCATTTGAACTTTTCCTGCGCAGTTCCGCTCCTCCTTTGGGTCAGTATCATACCTTCAATAAATAGGAATGACCTTATTCACTTGGTGCACCATAGGTGAACCTCTCGGAGAATTCATTGCAAGTTTTACTGACGTTCACAACCAACGACTGACTCTTATGGATGAAAATGATATCGACTTTGTATGTCGACGCACGATCCTTGAATATTTTTGTCATAATTATTCACTTGCTATAGATGGTGCTTTCCTGTGCATCCCCTTGCGTACAAGGGGTTTCGGACCCTGTTGCTGCAGCCGCTCTCGCCGTCAACGTTAACAACCAGATGGCTGCAGCTATTTCCAATAACACGGCTCGTTTCGGTGGTTTTGCCACGTTATCAATGCACAATGCGACTGAAGCTGCTCAGGAATTGCGTCGCACCGTCAAAGAGCTAGGTTTTCTTGGTATAGTCATCGATTTAAAAAACAAAGTCTTGAATTTGGACTCACCATTTCTCCGATGCAGGAGCTTTGGTGAACGATTATCAACAGTCTGGCCCAGACAACGGCGAGTCTCATATCGCATGTGATGCAAGTCAACACCTTGACCTTGACATACCTTTAGAAACTCTCATCTTCTACGATCAGCCAGAGTTTGATGTCTTTTGGCAGACCGTCACGGAGCTAGATGTTCCAATCTATTTTCATCCTCGGAGCAATATCGCTCAAGTTCAAACGTTACTTTTTGGCCACGCGCCTTTCCTCAAGGGACCGTCTGAAGAATACGCCGTGACGCTTGCAAATCATATCCTAGGGTAAGCGGCTTCCTTTCAAGCGTATAAAATTTCGATTCGGAACGATGATCATCCCTGATAGTCTATGCACAAACGGAGTTTTTGAGTGAGTGGTATCGACTCCCAAACGTTCGGTCTCAAACGCTTTCGAAAGCCGGTTTCCAGATCTGAAAATCATTGTGGGCCATTTGGGGGAACGGATACCTTCTGATCTTTTTAGAATTGACGAACGTAATGTTACCTCTCTTCCGTACCACTTTCACCACTCAGTGAGCATTTCGTCAGGGCTTGCGACTGTCAAACCAGATGGCCTCATTATGCAACGCAACATATCTTCCTACTGGCGCACCAACTTGTTTGAGACGACGTCAGGGAATTTTGCCACTCCACTTCTACAGTTCCATATTGATCAGATTGGAATTGACCGAATCTTGTACTCTGTGGATTACCCATTTGTGAGTACTGACGTCCGAGCCTGAGGGCCACGTTCGCGATTATTGATTTCTATAGGTTCCTATTCCTGAAGGGGCAGCCTGGGTGAAGAGTCTAAGTGGTGTGCTGAATGAGCACGATTTGCAGTCGTTGAAAAGAGGTTTAGCCATGAAACTGCTGCATCTGGATTGAAGTGTAGATAACTTGTTGAAATTCCTGAATGGTGTGACTATGCGTCACTTGTCACGGTTAATGACCTCTCGTGCACTGTCGTCGTTGGTCCTATATCACGACAAGAGCCTCATTGTACTCCAGAAACCACCTGGACTTGTATGTCAATCCAGCAATCCGCAACAGGGTCCAAACGATTTCTTTAGGTTGCTTCAAGGTAATCTCGGTAAAGCCATGCTCTCCAACACAGGCTAATGAACCAAGCAAGGTCTTGGCAATGCTTTTGGCTCGACACCCCCTGTGCCAGTTCATCGACTTGACCAGGTGACAACGACTCTGCCTTAATATCATAGCATCTTCACTGACTCTATTCTAGGGCACTACTGGCGCACTAGTCTTGGGCCGTACCAAAACGGCAGCCAATGTGCTTTCTAAAGAATTTCAAGCTCGCAGGGTAGGAAAGTCTTATCTTGCTCTCGTTCGAGGAGGCGAGAAAACCTTTCCAAATAAATCTGGGGTCATTAGAACTCCAATAATATACAAAGACGGATGGGCATCGCCTGACTTCTCCATGAAAGAAAAACCATCCATTACAGAATGGGAAGTTCTTTCTTCTTGCGTAAATATCTTTCCTATCGTCCCACCGCATTTTTTTTCTCTAATAATACCCTTTACTAGCCAACGGCACCCCTCTCACTCTTGCGTCTGAAGCTCGTGACTGGACATAAACACCAGTTACGGGTCCATCTTGCACATTGCTTGGGAGGTGTGTCAAGTCGTTAGACCTCCTTCCAAAACTCAAAGTCTTCCTTCGTTTATAGCTCCCATTCTCGGTGATACCCAATATTCAAGAAAGCCACTTTCTCCTGCCGTAAAGAATCTAAC
Organism: Arthromyces matolae; assembly: GCA_018855395.1. Lineage (NCBI taxonomy): Eukaryota > Fungi > Basidiomycota > Agaricomycetes > Agaricales > Lyophyllaceae > Arthromyces > Arthromyces matolae. The sequence goes on from JABAJW010017942.1 coordinate 3,527, forward strand.
CAATATCCCGGACGAACGCATCTTCCTACACGCCTCTCATATCTCCTTTCTTGTAAGTCCTGTGTCTGGTCAAGTTTCGGTTTTTTAATTAAAGATGCATAATCTTCAGCGCTACAAGCGTACTGGTCCTAAAAAGTGTTTTCGCCTAGGCATCACTGCACCACTCCCGGGAGACTTTCTCAAAATCTGTCGCGACCTGAGTATCAATGTCGACTCTGATGACGTTGAAGGAGGAGTTTGGGTGAATGACATGCGAATAGAGGATGGACGTGTTCCAGAGTTGGCAGGAGAGTGGATAGCAAGTAAAAAGAAAACGATAAATAAGCAACGCCTGTGAGTCCTCATAATTTACTTAAATAAAGTACCGTCAACCCTCATCTCAACCTCGCCAGTCGCCAACCGAATTCCTCTGCTCTCTCTACCGTGAAATAGATGGTGCCTGCACCTGGTTGTTCGAATTCTGCGTCGTGTTCTTGACCGACATGCTTAACGCCTGTCCCACTCCGACAGCAATGGCTCCAATGGCGTGTGCCGCCCCTGAAGCTAAAACGGCACCCCCAGCACCGGCGCTTATCGCAGGAATGGACGGAATCGATCCAGCTGTGATCAAGATCGCGCTGATGATGCTCATGGCTTTTGGATGTTCGTTGGTAATATATTCAAGTGCATTGAAAGCGTTCAAGAGCCATAGTGGTGCCTCGGTTGTGACAGTGGAATCTATGATTTATCTTTAAGACTTCGGAATGTCTGAGAAGGCGAAGATACCTACTCGCAGGCTCTGGCATCGTGTTGGACCTTGAGGGTGTGGGTGACGTCTGTGATGTAGTGACGACCGCCATTTCGGAGTTCGACTTTGGAGGAAGTGGAGGTCGCTCGTTCACGTCATCCTGGCTTTTCTTTCTCAAAGGCCAGAAATCCGTTGCAGACCTCGTCGGAACCTTTCTCCCTTCGCTTGACTTCTCATCAGTCGACGAGGATTTCGATGACGGTTCTTCGTGACTCTTCTTCATCCAAAATGACGACGCTCTCGACAAAGTGGGTGGTTGTTGATCAACTTCCTCAGTTGTGGCGGTCTCTTCCTTGTTCACCTTCCGCCTAATCCACCACGTTCCGGTTTTCGTCGCCTTTACGGTCTCCTTCTTTGAGGCATCAATATCCCCTGTGCCGGGAGCATGAGTTTGATTTCAGTCCCCACTCCCCTTTAGATACAAGGGTCAATATTCTCCCATCTGCTGGCTGGACACGGGTCAGTTGCTACATGGGACGAGGTGAAACGCTATACATAAATTCGGACACATTGTACTTACTGTCAACGTAGAAGTCTGCCCTCCAAACAACCATAGACCACTTCTCGCGTCTCATCACGTCCATCTTGGCTTTGCTTATCCTCCATGTCACCTCACCCCTCTCTAAATCAACGGTATCCGGTGCGGTCAAGATATGGAACGTCCCGGGTGGAGGTGACGTCCTCCCTTCAATGATATCGGGTAGGTCTTGCAGGAACCAGTTCATCGTCCCGGGAGTGCTCGTGATACGATGGTGCAAGGTCGATCTATCTTTGTAGAATAACAAAGAAAGCACCGGATCGTTATCTGGGAATCGCATCATAGGATTAGTGTAAAACATGTTTGCATTGATAGCCGCTCTATAATGACCAATGTCGCTAGCTTTGGAGGCCAAGTCCGAACGAAGGGAAAGGGCGAATGGTAGCCCATCACGAGCCGATGCGACAATGGCCTCGAGGTCTGCAACCCAAGGATCCGTACGAAGGCTATGCGCATTGCCCTTCTGATTCAGATCGGAGAGGGGGCGAGGGATTTCGCCACGATAAACTTGACGGTCCGTGACGAGCGTTCCGTTCATTAAGGATTCCAGGATGTCAGCTAGCCAGTGACCGGGGTATCCAATGTTTTCGAGCTCGACTAGAAGCGCTATAAAAGCAGTTAAGCCATTTGAAAGCTGAACAAAGTTGGGGCGTCTCTGGAAGATGCCCGGATACAATACGGAAATAAAGATCCGGGTGAGCCAATCTCGTAGATTTTCACGCGAAGCAAGCTCGGAGAGAGGTCTCGGAATTGGATATCTGCTGTACGTGTTCATATCCATTATGCTCTGATCATTCAGGGTACGGATACCCAGATAACGTGTAAGATCGCCGGGACTTAAGTGTGTGTATCTGGATAGGTTGAGCGGTGCTTGTCAGTCAGCATCCTTACACTACTGTACAACAAAGACTCACGTGTAGCATAATTGTGCATTACTCTCGAAGACATTTGGATTGAACATGACATTTGAGCTGAGAGCCGCGTCAGGCGTGTCTTGCAGCACTGGAAGAACATAGATGGCGGTATTTAAGGTACCGTTTGTATAATCACTGCAACCAAAAAATCAGTATAGAATTATCACACCAGACTGCCGACTCACGGGACGTTACTCAACCAAATGCGCGTGAATTTCTTTGGGAATATGTCTGGCCGATCGTCGGTTTGAAGCCGAATTTTACACATCTCTTCATGAAGGTCGCCGCAGATAAATTCCAATTGGAGGGATTCACCAAACTCCCTAATCACTGCAACTACGTTGTCGAAGAAGGTGCTGACATACGAGAAAGCGGGGAACGACGGATTGATAACCCCTTCCAAAGACATTTCTTTGTTAAAGGCTGCTACGTCCTGAATGATAGCAAAGATGTCGGTCAATGGGTCTGGATAATCCACCGGCTCCGTTCCATCCTAGGAAAACAATAGATGTTAGGTATACAAGCTATGTACCACGAACAGATTTGTACCATCAGCGTGATGTTAGGTTTCCATGTCTTTTCGACCTCCTTAGCAACCTAGAGTAATAACGATCTCAGCATTATTTGAGAGCAAGATGCCAAAAAACCTTACACGTTTGAGTTTTTGCTTGGGTACTTGTTCATACTGAACCTCCCGAAAGGTTTCGAAGCCTGCATGCCGATGCCACAATTGTGACGGTGGAAGAAACGCCTTTACAACCCTATACCACACAGCCTCGCATGATAAGTCCCAAGCGAAGTTCTCGTCGATCTCAAAGTTGATCAAAAGCAGGATAAACTTCTCCCTCTCCCTTTTGATCATTTCCTTGACCTTCGATATTGGTGCGCCCCTCAGTCCCAAAATATTACCGAGACCGCTCAACTCTGCGTCTCCCATAGTTTCGAGCTTCTCTTCTGCAAGCTTGCGTTGAAAAGTGTAGGGATCGCTACCGTAACTCGCATATTTCGCTCCATCCCATCTAGCCAATTCCATCAGTCGCTCCATGGGCCCCATATAGGTATGATGCTTCAAGAATGTAGAAGTCTTCAGAGTGCCAGTCGATGTGGACCAATGTCTGAGAAAGAGTAGTATCGGCTCGATAGCGTTTTCGTCCACATGAACCCACGACGGGAGGATGGGCTGGGAGGAAGAAAGCACAGCGATGAGCTCCCGAATGGCAGCAATCAGCCTAAATGCTGCATGAGAGAGTCGATTAATTATAGAAAATACGCGCAACGTACCGAGAGTAGGCATAATCAGGCATCACTTGCGCGATGAAGGTATACACCAAAGCGCATTGAACTTCCAATCGTGCAGTTCTATCTAAGTCATCCTTGGCCAAAGTATTAATCAACCAACAGAGGACGAGATCGCGTGCTAGTTGAGCAGCATGGCAATCCAGAAGAGTGAGGTACGCTTTCGTCAAGGTTTCTTTGTCTGCTGATCGACGTTTCTTCTGCTCACGTCCAAAGCCAACCAACGTGCCGAAAACATGACGAGCTGTTTTTAATCAATGACTGCAATTTCTTCAAGAAAGCCGTGTACGAACCATCCCCAACTCCGCCAAACAAAAATGCGAGAGGTTCAGAATTTTCGTGCACGAAATTATCGAAGTCGATTAGAGCTGGATTGTTCGTGCCCCAACCGTCGACAAGGGAAAGAATGTCATCGGTGCCAATGTTAAAATAAAACATAGAATCGTCTCTGCAGAGATGCGCCTGAGCAAGTCAATGATGTTCACACAAGAGACACGTACGGAGTTCCCTTCGAAATTGGCATTTTAGAGAGTCTCACTTTGGCCACATGCGAAAGGTCTGCGAAGTTTTCAAGCTTCGAGTACAACGTCCTCCACTGAGCCCACAGTGCATGATTTCCAGAAGCATCAGGCGCAGACAAACTTCCAAGGCTCTTGATCGCGTTTTCGTTTGTAGATATGTATGCAAAATCGATAGAACGATTATGAACTCCATGGCAAAGAGCCTTGGCAAGGCGAGCGGAAAGCTTTATAGCCAGCGTTGGCTCTGGATTGTGCGACCATGACCGCAAAATAGCTTTGGCACATTGCAGATAATCGCCTGTTTCAAAAAGAGCGGCACTGAGATTAGATGGATACACAGGGTTTGTGGGGTCAAGTTTCTCCGCCTATGATCGCGATTGAGTACAATTGGACGCGTTTTAAGAGTAAAACTACACACCCCTCTATATTGCTTGATAGACCTTTGAACCAGAACACGATCAATTGGTAGAGATGGAAAAAAAAACACAATGAGACGCACTCTGCGAGGTTGCCATCCTTAAAAAATTTATTTCCTCTCTCTTTAGCATCGGCGGCGCGAGCTGAATCCGACATTGCGACACTTGTGATTCGGCCTTCTGGTAGTATACTTAAAAGCAAAGGAGAGATCGGATTAATTTGCGGCCATGGTGGAAGTGCAAAATCAAGGCCAAATATGACCATTGTCCACAAAATCCGTGTTTGTTCTTTGTCAAATAAACTCCACTAGGTAATGAACATGGTGACGGCGATCACGTACAAGTCCTCCACGTAAGTAATCCAGGGCAGAAAATGGATGGTTGTGTATAATTGAAATCAGTAAAATATGGCGGCAAGTCAGGTCAAAGCGGAGACATAAACTCCCCCTGAAATTTTCCAACGAGGGTCGGAAGAGAGAAGCGGTAAAGACTATGTTCATGTCCAGAGCCCCAACGCTCATATTAGGCAGAAAAGAGAACAGGTCCACCTGAAATTAAAAGAGATTGATTGACCTGCCAAACAAACGAGAGACCTTGAATCCATCGCGGTGCAATCGCTTATCTTACTATGGTCACTGGCACCTTCACAATCCATATGTGATGAAATTACGGTAAGATCCCATTCTGAGCTCGTAAAGATGTAGGTTTATGCACAAGGTCAGCCTTCCACCAACGAAGGGTACGCATCGATGCAGCAGGGGTCTTGACACACCAAGACCAACCTGCGAGCACGATCTAACCCTACTTTGAAAAGATGCCTAGCACAGACAGTCAGTGCTTGATGGGTTCATGAGGACCCCTTGTCCCCAATAGCTTTGATGATGTTCTCATATACCGTGAAGACGATGCCTCCACTGAGCTGAAGAGAACCTTTGTCATGACAAAATTTTAGGACACAGAGAATGATACACGTACCACAAGACGCGCGAGTCGAGGAGTGGTACCAGTCCAGAAGCGTAGGATGCCTTCTTCGGTAAATATACGATACGCACAATGGAAGGAATTTCGGTACTGTTGACGAGCTTCCAGCGATTGCATTCGAGTTTTAATGACACTGGAAAAGCAAAAGATAAGTATTTGCACGATGCAGGGAAGGCATAAAGCATACTCTAAAGGCATGGTTGTGTATACTGTGACAAGACCTGCGATGCCGCCAATCAAGAAAGTTATGGTACTAGGAAGGGTCTGTCCTGGACGAGTAGTTCCTTGCACAAATTGCTTTAACGTAGAATATGTCGTGAATCTGACGGCAGAGTTCGCTCCTTGGCGCATCATCTATGGAAAATAATCTGTTCGCCGTCCAAGGTCAGCAAATGCAGGATGCTCACCACGGGGAACAGTCCTCTGTAAACTCCACTGATGCCCTCCTGACGAATGATAGTACTAGTGCCATGTATCAAGCCGCGATACTGTGGATTAGGACGCTTTGAGTCGTCGATAAGCTTCGTCCTGCAAAGAATGAGATTTCGTATGGGAAAGTCGACACGAGACCGACTTGATAGTTTCTGACGGGGTAACGGCGAAGACAGCCTCCGTCATACCTGCTCCTAGACCAGCAAGAAGACTTCGTGGTGCACTGACTTTTCCCTGAAACAAAGCATAAGGGTGTTGGGAATTGGAACTAAAAATGCTCTTACCTGTTCATCCGCCAACATCTGCTTGAAGTGGTCATAACTAAGGAATCGTACTCCAGCCTTCAAGGCATTCCCAACTACTAGCGCCGAGCATCCCGAGTACAATCCCACAAATCCCTTAGTTTTGACGGTTTCCTTGATGATGGCAATAGGTCCTTGTTTCTGGGAATCGACGTTAGAAATTCCGACAAGACGGATGGTCACAAAACGCATACCTTTCCACTGAACTGGGAGCTCGTCTTCACAAATTCGGTGGGATATGTGATAAATCTAGTTCAAACGGGGTTGAATATCGTCGTGAACATGTGCCAAAATGTTCGGCCGACTCACGCTTCGACAGCTCCAGCTGTAGCACCTGCAAACCTATTCGAATTTTTTGAGTTGACAATAAAAGGCGAGAGGAAGTGAAATAACTTACTTACAGCGAATGTAAAGGTTTTTCCTTCTGCGCCATACTTGACTGGATGCAGGATTACTATTAGATTGGAGAAAGGAAGGTTGTGATCTGATAAAGTGTCCCACGCCTCTTGCTCGTCGACCTACCCGACGCTAATGGCCAATGTACTCCTCCTCCGTTCCCCTTCTCATGGCGAAGAAGATCGATATCAGTCAGCTTTTGCGGCAGCAGGCTACAACTCAATCTCAGTTCCCGTTCTTGAAACCATTTCAACCAACCTCCCTGCTCTTCAGAACATCATAAGATCTGGCCCACTCACAGGGACGATTGACGGCGTCATTATCACAAGTGCTAGATCCTGCGAAGTCTGGAAAAATCTTGTTGGGGAACTCCTAAAACTGAAAGACTCTACATTTGGCCAAGACGAAGGTTGGTTGATACTAGTTCCAAGGATATACCTCATGCCACAGTACAATTAGATAACTGGTGTTCAACCCCATTCTACGTTGTCGGTGAAGCTACTGCAGCTTCCTTGTCCGAAGTTGACCGAACATATGGTTCCACGCCGTACACTCCAAAAGTCATCTGTGGCGAATCATCAGGAACCGGTGAACGCCTTGCTCAATACATCCGGGATTTACCCGTCAAGCCAAAACGTCTACTTTACCTCACTGGAGATAAAAATGTGGGGTTATTTACTCGAGTATTACCGGATATGGAAACTTACCATTGATTCTGCACATGACGATTCTTGCACATGATGGTCTTGTTGTTGAAACGCTGACGAAACTCTCAAGCTTCCAGGCAACCACCACTATCGTTTACAACTGTTGGTTATAAGATAACCACCATCTCCAATCGAGCTCTCCTCGTTGATCTCGACCCCTTTCTCACTGTCTTTGATGGTGCGCCTCGTTTCTTTAGCTCTGCATAGTGTCCAATGTACAACCTACACAGCCTTCACGAACTCAGGATCATCAGTCTGAGCTCCAGCATGGCCCAATCGAGAGGCATGGAGACCCAGATTTGAGCCACAGGAACATTCCACATAAGGAGACGTTAAGCCTCAGGCTTGCGTTAGGGAGCATCTTGGGACCGGTGCGTAGTTTGATATTTCCATTATCTCTTCTGGTTGGTTACTTGTCTGCTTATCGGTCAAGAAACGCCCATTTACGCCATCATCGCATTCATCATCGGGAACTGCGAGTCCAGCACATCCTGCAATGTTTGGTAGCGCAGTATCGCCGGGATTACCCCCGCCGCCGCCACACTCAACACCAATTCACAATCCAGACCATCTGTTTCCCCGAGGTATGCACTTTCCGCATACGCCGTCTCGGCTGGGGCCTCCTGTAAGTAAATCACTGGATCACACTCACACATGCTGATCATCATTATTACGCAACATGTTCAGGACCATGCCAGAGAGCATGGCTTGTCTCCTGGATCAACTCCTTGCTCAGCGCCTTACACTCCTCACAGTGGTAGTGCGCAAACAGCATCACCGACTGATGAGGTTCCACCTGTTCTAGCATTGCCACCGCCCGTCGTCGATCATGATATGCGTGGCCGATTAGCTTCAACTTTACATGCACCAAAACCACGCAACCATGAAGAAACTGGACCTGTCCCACCTGCTAGGACCGCCAGCGGATCCGGTACACCCAAAGCCAAGTTTCTTGAGACGCTGGAGTCCAAGAGCGCTTGGGACGCATTGATCCACGGCTCGTTTTCTTAAACCCCTCTACTTACAGTTTTAGCAGAATCAATGGGATTTTCCATCTTTTTTTGTTACTGGATTTTTATTTATTGTCTATGCCGTACTTGTCTTTTCATGTAGACTAGCTTGTATAAGTTATAACCCCTCACTCGAATGACGAAATTTTTTTGTTTTATCATTATTATTGGATCTTGTTGTCTGCAGAACAGGTTCTATACATGGCGTACACTTTGGCTTAACCTCGCGATTGCCGAACGCGAATTGGGATTGCCTATACCTGAAGAAGCCATTGACCAAATGAGATCTAATCTTGTGCGTTCGTGATCTCCGCCACGATGCAATATCTTTGCTTATCGGGTGTAGAACTTGACCCCCGAGCAATTCGAGACCGCAGCACAAGAAGAGAAGAAACGCCGCCATGATGTTATGGCCCACGTTCACACCTTCGGAACGGTCGCTCCTGCTGCAGCAGGCATCATCCAGTATGTGTTTTATGAGAAAATGAAGAGTACTTTCTAATTGGTACACCTCTGCTCAGCCTTGGAGCAACGTCCTGCTATGTCACAGAGTGCGTTCAATATTCCAAGTCCTATGTATAGCTATTATCTAACAATATGATATAGTAACGCTGATCTGATCTTCTTGCGCACTGGCTTGACTTATCTTATCAAATCCCTTTCTGTGCTCATCTCTCGCCTCTCGGCTTTTGCAGCTGAACATCGTGCCCTTCCAACCCTTGGCTTCACGCACTTCCAACCTGCGCAGCTTACTACCGTAGGCAAGCGCGCCACATTGTGGATCCAAGAGCTTCTATGGGATCTGAGGAATATCCAACGTGCACGCGATGACCTTGGTTTCCGTGGCGTTAAGGGCACTACCGGAACTCAAGCCAGTTTCCTGGCACTCTTTGACGGAGATCACCAGAAGGTGCGTGAAGTTTCCTTTGAGTGAATGGATATCTTATCATTAGATTAGGTTGAGGCGCTGGATAAATTGGTAACGGAACTCTCAGGGTTCACGTACGCCTACCCGGTTACATCGCAGACCTACTCACGCAAGGTTGACATTGACGTCCTATCACCTCTCGCATCTCTGGGTGCCACCGCCCACAAAATCGCCACTGATATCCGTCTGTTGGCCAACTTGAAGGTATGCACTTCTTATAGCGATAAATGACACGGATGTTCATCCTATGGCGCCATCTAGGAAATGGAGGAGCCTTTTGAATCAACCCAGATTGGTTCTTCCGCAATGGCGTATAAGAGGAATCCCATGCGTTGCGAGCGAGTATGCAGTCTTTCTCGACACCTGATGGTGCTTCATCAAAACGCCTTGATGACATCGAGCGTCCAATGGTTTGAGAGGACTCTCGATGACAGGTAAAGATCTGTCATCCCTGCTTGTCGCGATAGCAATACTAACAAGCACTGTAGTGCGAATCGACGCATCACGCTTCCAGAGGCATTTTTGACCGCTGATATCGTCTTGTCGACACTTCAAAACGTATCAGAGGGATTGGTTGTTTACCCCAAAGTTATTGCGCACCGCATCTCGCAGGAGCTGCCATTCATGGCGACTGAGAATGTCATCATGGCTATGGTCAAGGCTGGTGGTGACCGCCAGGAAGCACATGAGCAGATCAGGGTTAGCTTTTCCCCCTCTCAGTAACTATCCGGCTCTCTCATGCTGCATACAGGTCCTATCTCACCAGGCGGCGCATCAAGTCAAAAACCTTGGGCTCGAAAATGACCTGATCGAACGTATTCGGAGCGAACCATACTTTGACCCGATCAAAGGCCAGCTCGACGCGCTCTTGGAACCCTCGAGTTTCATCGGTCGTGCACCTGAGCAAGTGGACTCATTTTTGAGGGATTGGGTCACTCCCGCGCTCGCCCCGAAAGAGTTGCAAGATCCACGTGGTGCCTAATCCATTCCATGGCGTCCAAGACCGAGCCAACCCTTGTTTTTGCTTTTCTCTGTCTCTTGCGCTTCTCAACGCCCTCCCCACCTCAGACCAACTCTTCCCGTTCTTTTCTTCCGCTTCAGCAGTAACTTGACGATTACTGCCTCGAGAGAGGGTTTATTTATTGCAAATGCCGCCACCAAGGCCTTATTATAGTTTTACTGCCCCCTCAGCCCAATCAGCCACCAGCCTCCTTTCATCTTCAAGTAAATCCCCTGGCAAGCAGCCTCAATCTTCGTACTCTGTAGGTATTTTTTTTCTAGCTTTCAAGGAGTGTCACTGATTAACGGATTGCTCTTACTTAGGCATCCCTTTCAGAGAAGGTACATCCCGAGATCAAAATTACAAACAAGGTATTTTGCTGATGAAAACGCGAAAGTTCTCCCTTTCAGCATCTCCAGCACACTGGGGCGTAAACCTAAACATACCAGAGGACGACGACGATCTACATAGTCCCTCACCACGAAGAGACCAGCAGAACGATCGTGGGGGCAGCTTCTTCTCGTTGCGAGGCCTTGCCAATGTTGGATGTCTTTTCATCCTCGTTGTCGCTATTGTAACACTTTTGTGCGTTCCAATGTCATGTCTACGATATTTATTTCTAATCCGCGACCGCTTTCAGTGCTGGTAACAATGACTCTTGCCCTACCACCTTTCCGCGCTGATTAATCCACCTTAGGTTATCCTATCCTTTCACACTTCCTGTCAACAAAACAAACGACACAAGGAGGCTTCAATCTCGGCGGTATCAACGCAACGGGACAGGTAGCCGATATCCCCGGTAACTGGGGATTGATTGACCTTCGTACACCTCAAAGTGTGTATACCAAGCCAGATTACCTGAATGGCGACGACTGGGTTCTCGTTTTTTCGGATGAGTTTGATACGGATGGGCGGACATTTTATCCCGGCGACGATCCATACTGGGAGGCAGTAGATCTTCACTACTGGCAGACGGTGAGTTTTCGTACTTTCTCAGACCATGTTTTGCTTATCGGTGTTTGCTAGGGTGATTTGGAGTGGTATGATCCTGACGGCGGTGAGAACCTCATTTTACGGGGGAAAGCGGTGTCCGTTGACGCTTTCGATGACTTTAGCTACAACGAAAGACGGTTATCTGCATTTAACACTCCAGACAGCAGATCCCATAAACAATCACAATATGTCATATAAGTCAGGCATGGTAAGCCCTTTCCATCTGTGCATTGAATATCGCTGAAACTACGCGAAACATAGATCCAAACTTGGTGCGTCTCCACGATTTTTCCCATGGAAACCCAACTCATTGGACTCCAGGAACAAGTTTTGCTTCACGGGTGGCCTCATAGAGGGTAGGTACTCAGTTACAAGACTGCGAAAATTGCGGCTTACGATCGTTTCCTTCAGCCAATGTCTCATTACCCGGTACTAGTACCGTCTCGTACGTCCCTCCACAATACCAGCTGATCACGCGCTGACCTTCTAATTTAGTGGGTTTTGGCCTGCGATGTAAGTCATAGTTCTCAGCACTTTATCTCTGCTGAGTCTTTATGTGAAAAGCTGGACCATGGGCAATCTAGGTACTCCTCCAGTGTATATTCTGATAGTTCAGGACTGAAAAGTATTTCAAGGCCGTGCGGGCTTTGGCGCCAGCCTCGAAGGATTGGTGAAGGAAATTGTTCTTTGATCACGGAGGGTACTGATGTGTCTACAGTGGCCCTATTCTTATGACTCCTGCGATGTGGGAACGCTCCCAAATCAAACTTATCCTGGTACTCAGACGCCCCTAGCGGCAGTGGAGAATGGCGACCCCGAGAACAATGACGAGCTTGTAAGCTTTTTGAAAGACTGTCCATTTCCTTTATTGACGATATTGATCATAGTCTTATCTTCCCGGTCAACGCTTATGTCGGTCAATTCAAATTTCCCTTTTAACGACGCTAATTATCACCTCCAGCTGCTTGCACGTGTAATGGCGAGTCGCATCCTGGCCCTGTACGATCCGATGGGACATACGTTGGGCGCGCGGCTCCTGAGATAGATATCTTTGAAGCTTTGGTTAGTACTGATGACCAAGGCCAAGTGTCCCAATCGGCCCAATGGGCTCCATTCAATGTATGCACGCCATTTTGATTCCTTGCATGTCATGATATGAAATTATTGCGGTTTTTTGACAGGCTCGATATGACTTTGCGAGTCCGAACACTACTGCCACCATCACTGATACAACGCAAACTCAGTTGAATGGCTACAAGGGCGGTGTGTATCCTTTCTCTTGATTAATATACTGCACTTTTTATTCATATATTTTACCAGGTGCCTTCCAGCAAACGACAAGCGGTCTCTCGTACACCAATCAAAACTGCTATGAAGGTGGTACTGGTTGCTTCACCGTTTACGGGTTCCAGTATCAGCCTGGGTACGTAGATATCTCCTTTCTGGTATTCTGAACAAGCCGGTAACCACAAATCAATGTAGATTCGACGGCGCCTACATTACATGGATAAATAACGATAAAGTTGCCTGGACAGTTTTGCAAGCTGCAGTGGGGCCGGATTCAGCCACAGAAATTGGTTCGCGACCCGTTTCTCAGGAACCAATGGTATGTTTTTCCTTTGCTCAGATTATCACTGAGCAATTAATCTTTTGGCTTAAAGTACATTATTGCCAACCTTGGCTTTTCGCCCAGTTTTGGGACCATCCAGTTTGAAAGCCTCACTTTGCCAGCAACAATGCGTGTGGATTGGATACGAGTATACCAGCCTGCAAACGCACAGAATATTGGTTGTGACCCGCCTGAATTTCCCACTCAGGCCTATATCAACGCGTCGGTGTATCCTGCCATGAACTAATTCCATAACCTCTGACATGTTTTGTGACCACAGGTACATGGAAGCGTACACAAACCCAAATCTTACGACGTGGCGAGACGATTTCCATCAAGAATGGCCCAAAAACAAGCTCATGCCCGCCGGCTGTTAATCAGCTTAGCTTGCATGGCTGGGATCCGATAGTCATTTGAAATTGTACTCACATATTGTAATGGCCTTTGTTTTACCTGGGCTTGTGGATGAGGGCTGGACATGTACTGCTATATATAACGCTTCTTGGCCCATTCTATTAATACCCCTTGTAGATTGCTTTCTAGAACGGGCTTAACTGCCTATTCATCACTGCAGCAGAAGTGTGTACATACATACATACTCGCAATCGACCATTGTGAATTTCATCTCAGTGCCAGCACGTCATCAGGCGAGAACTTCAACGCACACCCTGTTACAAAACAGACCATGATCTGGTTGAAAAGACTCAACAAGTCATGGAGATAAGGTTAAGGCTCACAAAGATATATTTGAAAAGGAAACAATTTTTACTGTGAAGTAGCTTTGACGATTGATCAAAAGCCTATGGCCGGAATAGAAGATCTTGGTTCAAAGAACATCTGCCCAAATTTCCTTCAAGATCGCGGCATAGTTCTCTTCCACTGCGTTGCGCCTTGCATCGGGTGCTCATGAGCATGCAACTTTCCAACCGGACGAGAAATTTATCACCTGATATTTCCTTTGTCTGTTGTTCGGGGCAGGCCGCCGGCCGCTACGACGATAATTCGGTCATCGAAACGTTCGTGGGGATACAAGCCAGCCTGGAATTTCGCTGTACGCTTGATTATTTCAGCTTTGAGCTCAACGGGATCTGTTGCAACATGGGCAGGAGTAGGCTCGACGAAAACAACAATGGGCTTGCAGTACCCAACAACAACACAGCTGGGAACAAGATCTGCGCACGTCAGAAGAACTGCATCCTCAATAGACCTAAAATAGTACAGTGAGGACAAGACAATGCATGAAGTCGAAGGTACTTGCTTCGTGTCGCAGAAGCCCATGACGTCCTTCCCCGCTTTCATCCAATCATCACTTCGACCCCCTACGGTGTATGATTAGGCCATTAACGAATGTGCATAAATCGAACCCACGAAATGCAAAGTATCCAGGTCTGGTCTCTTCGAATAGATCTCCAGATACATGTCCATCAGGTCGATTACGATAAGACTTGTGAGGGCAGTTGGGTGCATCTTCAGGAACAAATATATCGCAAAGCTTGGTATGGTACTTGGGATCATCCGGTGCAAGACGGACAAGCTGGATATTACTTCCTTCTATGAGACGCATGGAGGGCAGGTTCTCCGGTTCTTTAAGATCGGAGACGAGAGACACAGCTGAAAGAGAACTTGTAAGAAGTTGGATAGTAATTTGCTTGGAGGCTCACATAGCTCCGTGCTTGCGTAGATTGCCTAGGAAAGGGTCTCATGATCAAAACAAAGGAGGTGGGAAAGTTGCCTACTCACTACCACTGGTAACCTTTGCTCTATGACCCAACGGATGTCGTCTGGATTTAGGGCCTCTCCTGTGTAGGCTATTTGTTGCATACTTCGGAGGGCCTTAAGAACTTCGGGATTGGTTCTTGCTATCTTGAGAAGACGGGACATTCGAGCTGCATATAATAGCATATTGTTCAGGCCCTCGTTATTGACCATAGCTAGTAGCTCCGAGGCATCGAAGTCGGTTTTGGATGTCTTTATGATGCAGTTCCCTACCGGAACAACTTTATTGAGCACTAAGAGTAGATGATTAGTTATGCAACATTCCTTGTCACCTGCGCGCAGACTTACGAGTGGCAGAAGCAACGTTAGCGAAGGAGCCAATGTTCGTGAAAATCTTTTGTTTCGGACCATCGCCTTGCCATGCACGAGGCCAGCTGACCTCCCATTGATATCTAAGCCATCGATGGGTCTGGGGAACAGGCTTTGGACGCCCCGAGGTGGTTCCACTTGTATGGAATATTATAGCGACCTCATTCTCCTCAACCAGAGGCAGGTTTGCTATCTGTCCCGGTTTCTGATCAAGCGACGCGAGATCGGGAATTTTCAAGGTTTTAACATCGATTTTAGCTATATGCTCTTCGTAGTATCCGTGATAAACCAAGGCTTTGCCGTCGCGAAGTTTCAGCAGGTCGTTGATCATGCTTCCTCCTTGGGTCGCCATGACACGACTAAACACTTGAGGAACGAAGCCGGCTCGTGCAAGGGCGTACAAACTAACTACATCTTGATATTGATCCCCAGAAATCCTTTTATACAGTCAGTCAATGGAGGCCATGAAGAGGCTGCATCAAAAATCTTACCAAAGGCCTACAACATCTTTCTGCTGCACCCCGGATTCACAGAGATGTTGCTGCAAGTAGAAAGCTAAGGCATTCAGGTCTCGGGAGAAAGCTGCGTAAGTGATGGATCGCCAGGAAGGCAAAGGAGATGTCGTGTCATAGTCCTTGAAAAGAGCTCTATCAGCATATTCATCCAAGCCTTTGAGTAGGTGCTGCACAAAATGCATGTCAGGGCCAAGTTTGCGCTCTCTTAGCTCTACAGACTCCTTTATATGTTTACACGTCCAAATTTGTCCATCGGAATCAAGTTAGAGATTAGCAAAACCATTTGGTTGCTTAAGTTGGTAATGTCAAAGATTTTTTTCTTCCAACAGAAAGAAGACGGTAATTTCGCGAAGCGATCTGGAAAAGCAAGAATAATGCATGGAGCAAGATGACAATGAGTGACACCTGTTCTGTAACCGTAAGTCACCGTGTGACATTTCAACTTCTTACCGACACCCCTCCACATTGCACCTACCACACCGCACATTTTCTGGATATTTCAGCGACATAACATCAATGGAATAATTATAAATCTACTGGCAGATCTATACCGGAAAACGACGACAGGAGCAGACGAATTATAGTGTCAGTTGGTCTTTCCCCTCTACCACGCAAAATGTGGCGTCATGAAGAAGCTGGCTCGAGCTTATCTATTGGTTATCGGGATGTATTTTTGCGCGTGTCAGGCCCAGCTTTCCACGTTCAAGATTGACGTAGTACCCATCAAATACCTCGCTGCCAAAATGACCTTGGCCATACATGACGTGGACAACTTTCCGTGCATTGACCTCCAGAACGACATGTTTGGCCTCCTCATCATCTCCGACAATAGCGGTCACTGTAGATGAGCGGAGAATCGGCCCATGTGGCGTTGTAAGATCGGGCATGCGCTCCGCAACCTTCCTGTGCATCTCCGGCGATGTGGGGGCCATGACATTTTTGCAAAAGTCGAGAGTTTCCTCTAACTCCTGCTTCGTCAACGTTGGGTCCACATCAGCGGCACCCTGGATAACTAGATTCAATGTCAACAGAAGTAAAGGTGCGGCTGCTTGACATATTTGATACTTGCCAGGACGGAGGAGGCGGAAAGCTTTGTCGAAGTTATCTTCGTCGACATCTGATAGAACATCATCGGACTGGGCTCGGATTTGCTTGTATATACCAAGAACAACGACCAAAAATCTATGACATCAGTCAGTTTAGACTATACTTGATTGCAAATGGGTGTATTTTACCGTGTGTACGAAACTCCAACTTTGGTGTTATGGAACCTGAAAGCCTCTTCCTCTGTGCAATGCCCTCGAATTGATGCGGCAATAGAGCTAGCAGCAGAAAGAGCTCCAGTAAATGCAAGGTGAACTCCTGAAGAGAACAAAGGGTCTATAAAAGCTAAAGCAAGTCAATACCAGCCTAGGACTACGACCCTTTCAAATATTGATTGCAACCTACCTCCAGCATCGCCAGCAATGCGGTAATTGGGACCGGCGTATTGAGAGGCGGAATAACTGTAGTCAGCAGCCGATTTAATATCGGTAACAAGTCTAGCTGTGCCAAGGAGGCGTAAAAGGCCGGGAGCGTGTGCTAATTGGTTGATGTATAGTGTTGTATTCGAAGTATCACCAGAACCGTTACTGGCCAGGAATGCTTTCTTCGACGTGCAGGCCTCTTTGGATATGACGATTCCCACTGATTTTGTTCCATTGTGCAGGGGAATGAACCAAGCCCAACCACTTTCGTCTGTAAATCTTTTTAGTGAATAAAATGTTCGGGCTGTGGACAAAAGTAATACCTGTAAATGCTTCAAACCAAGGCGCATTCTCTCGTTCGGTGCCTGGGGAGTATAGTCCTCCGCCTCTCCAGTAGCCCCAGAAAGCCATGTTTTTGAGAGAGTTATTGAATCGTCTATTACGAAGATACTTTGTCGACATGATTCCGGTTCGTCCAGAGGCATCGACGAGATAATCAAACTGGATTTCTCTAGACTTTCCACCTTTAGTCTCGTAGACCGCAGCTACTGGCTTGTCGTCGGAGAACCTAATATCGGTGACCTTGCGCCCTTCAAAGACTGCGACGCCAGAAGCAGACGCGTGTCGCAACAGGAGTTCGTCAAATTCTGAACGGATCTACAATTCTTGTCAAAGTCACGTCGTCATAAGGGCAAGCTTAAGGGACGTACGACATTCCAGGCAATATTTTCTGGATCAAGTTCAATGAAGTCTGTGTCTATAGTCACATCAGACCCGTGACTTTCTGCAAGTGGGATATGAGATCTCACATCCTTCGCGTTTCTCTTGTTGAAGTTTCACAGCCGCTCCAGGCTGTCAAAGACCAAGTCAAAAACGATATATATGTAGACCACAACGATGTACCTTGACTACGAATCCATGTTTCTTGACAAGCTCCTCCGCCCCAATGAAAGCCATGAAATGACGACAAGAAGGCAACATGCTTTCACCAATGTGGTAGCGAGGAAAAACTTCGCGTTCAAGGAGAGTTACACTGAAACCCTCTAAGGACGGTAGCAATTGGCACCCAGGTTCTTTAGAAGGGAATGTCTGCAGGTTTACCTCTTGCCAACGTGGTAGCTGCATAAGACCCAGTAGGCCCTCCCCCGATGACCAAAATGGGCGTATAGCTTGGCTACGCGTCATCCAAGTAAGCACCCCATACATAATTCATAATGTTCTGCAATGGCTCACCGGAATTTGGGAGTGGTCCATGATGATGATATTGTGAAACAAATTGTAGATCTAGACTGAGTTAATGGTCCAGGATGTAAGCTATGTGA
The DNA here is from genome assembly GCA_018855395.1 of Arthromyces matolae. NCBI lineage: Eukaryota > Fungi > Basidiomycota > Agaricomycetes > Agaricales > Lyophyllaceae > Arthromyces > Arthromyces matolae. The sequence goes on from JABAJW010017942.1 coordinate 21,745, forward strand.
ATTTTATACCTTTCTACACTCACCAGGACAAAGTGTTCTAGAATGCGCATGTGCTGTAACCACTGCTGCCCGCACCTTCTGATCGGAATAAGTACGTGCATTAGCAGGATCCATTGGGTCACAGGCTTACTCTGTGTATCGATAAGAGAACGTAACAGTTGTGTATAATTTGTAAAACGGGGTAGGAGCGGAACTTGACTTACGAGAAACCTACCTCAATTCTACTCGAGCTCGAAGGCGAGGGAGGGACTATAGCGACTTATATTCCATTGCATTTACATCACCTTGAATAGCGACAAACGTACCTTTGACAGAAAATCCTGAGTACATCACAGACTAGGCGAAGCGAGACGTTTGGACAATTGGGACATGGTGTCATTGCAGAATGATTGAGTGGTTCGTGAAAGCGGTAGCAAAGATTATGTCCGCAACAACACTTCGAATTCTTGTCTTCTTGCTCCGTAATTTCAGGACCTTACAGGACAGAAGAGCTGCAAGCCGCAGGACCTCTCAAGCCTCTGTACTTAGATTACGGTTAAAGATAACCGTAAATTCCGCAGAGTGTTAGCCTCCTTTTATTACATTATGGCATGGTCACTGTTCAAACGTTCACGTTCAGCGCTCAGCTTCTACTATCTGGAGCTGGTTTTGTTCTGCTAACAGCCAGATATCTTACCAGATAATTCTGATGATATTCTAGAAGTCTTGGGTCAAGAAATAGCAATGGACAGACTCAAGGGTGAACACCTTACGCCTTCTCAAGCTCCGTTGACGCTGGGATAATCAAGATGATAGCTTGTGAGCCATTCTGTTGGACCGCGTGGACAAGAAGCCTTCTTTTGACATTTGTGAACGGATCCGTTCTGCGGTCACAGGCCCTATATCTGATATCTTGACCTTTTCAGTGGCCCACTTTCATTATGTCCTCTAATTCTGTACAGTCGGACGAAGTGAAAACGGCTGCTGAGGAGGGAGCTGAGCCCAATAAATCTGTTACACAGGCCTCCAGTTCAACGACGCAGAAAGCTGAAACTCCTTCGCCTAAACGTGATCTTCGTTTTTGGCTCATATTTGTCGCGCTGTGCTGCTGCACCCTCCTCTCCGCGATCGACTTGGTGCGTAGATCCAAACGTGTTATTTCATCGTGTTTAACAGACTCTCGGTTGAAGTCAGGAGTGGGCACAGCCGCTCCAACGATAGTCCACTCGCTACGAGGAAATTCCTTTGCATGGGTTTTCTCTGCCTACGCTTTGTCTTCATCAGCCTGCATGCCTCTGAGCGGAAACCTCGCACAAATATTTGGGAGGAGACCTATCCTGCAATTGGGCATAGTTGTTTTCGCAGCTGGCTCGGCGATCTCGGGTTCTGCTTCGACAATGACGGTTCTTATCGTAGGACGAGGTGTGTTTCAATGTCGCATGCTCGTGGTCATGATCAGGCTGAAAACTCGAACGTTTTATTTTCCAATGTGCAGCTATTCAAGGATTAGGAGGAGGGTTTCTTCAATCGTTGTCAGCTATCGTTGTTGCTGACCTCGTCCCGCTGCGTGAGCGTGGCTTATTCACGGGGATCACTGGACTGTTTGTAATCTTTGCTGTCCTCATGATTCTCGGCGCTGATCACGCATATATATAGTATGTGGACTCTCGGGTCTGCAATCGCGCCGTTTATAGCGGGAGGGCTGTCAGAAAAGGCCAGTTGGAGGTGGCTCTTCTGTCCGTCCTTTTAACCCATGCAATGACGTCATTAAATCTTCCATTCTTCAGATATCAATTTACCCCTTTGTGGCATCGCTTTCTGTGTGGTCACCTTGTTTTTGAAACTCAAGACACCGACAGAGTCATTCCGTTCCAAATTTTTCACTATTGATTGGATGTGCGGTATTTCTCATAATGGTTATCGCAGTGACACTGACGTTTGTGAGGAAGTGGAAATGCAATCATAATCGCTTCCGCCTGCTCGTGCATGATTGCGCTAACCTGGGGTGGGATCGAGTATCCGTGGCAATCCTTCCATGTACTGGTCCCTCTCGTGCTTGGTGTAGCGGGTTTGGCATTTGCCCTGCTTTACGAGGCGAAGTGGGCGGCACAGCCTGCAGTTCCGTGGGTTGTGCTCGCCAATCGGACCAGCATTAGTGGGTGTGCATCGTTTCAATAGTAACACGTGTGCGTTGTGTTGCTGATGGACCTCCGATTTCAGATATGTAGGAACCTTTGTTGCAGGAATGGCGAATATATGCCTCGGATGTGCGTTTTGCACTGAAACTTTTTTGTTGTCCTTCCGGTGCTAACTTGATGTTATCTTGACAGACTACCTGTTGGTATATTTCCTGTCTCGTCTAAACAACTTTGTTGATCAGGATGCGTCTAGCCCGACTTGGTTTCAGGCTGTTCAGGGTGCCAGTCCCGTCACCGCTGGCCTCCACTTCATGCCATGGGCCGTAGCCATTTCCGGATTTGCCATAGTTGGAGGCATTGTCGTCGCTAAAATTGGCAAATACAAAATTGTCGTGCGTTGATTTTCTTTTGAGTAACCTACATGTGGTCACATTCTTCATTCTTAGAATCTTGTCGCATGGTGTATATTACTCCTTGGGATGGGCCTGCTTATCACTTTGAAATTGGACACATCTATCGGACTAGTGATTCTATATGAGTTGATCATGGGTGTCGCTGGTGGCCTCTTGTACACTTCTGCTGTACGTCTACGCCATGATCTTTATAGACCGTCGATCCTCATTACGTTTAAGTTTGCCGTTTTGTCGCCCTTGCCTGTGACGAAAAATGCATCAGCAGTTGCGTTACTGACGTTCTCGCGTGTTTTCTCTCAGGCAAGTTATCTTTCCACTACAAACATTGGCACGTTCTACCAAAAACTGAACCTTCTCTGTCGTAGGCCTGGGGAGTGGCCGTTGGAGGTACCGTCTTCCAAACCGCCCTAAAGCGGAAGCTTCCATCCAGCCTTGTCAACCAGTTCCCCTCAAATGTCGATATCGCTTACTACATAGTGTCCGAAATTCCTTCGTATCCTGAGCCTCTGAAGCATGAAGTACAGACAGCGTTTCTGGAGAGCTTCCGCGTTTTATGGATAGCTGCAGAGATTATGGTCGCAATTGGGGCTCTGACAGTGCCGCTTATGAAGGATCTACCGCTGAGGCGGACGGTGGATAAAGATTGGGGAATAAAGAAGCAGCAAGAGGAGCAAATGGCAACGGAGAACGGTGGGCAGGGGTTGGAAGAGAAGGTGAAGGAAGGGCCATAATTGAGAATGTAGAAGTTTGGTTTTTCTTGGGTTTTTCAAGGCCAAGCGATGTTCACCCTCGTGATAGCGAATCAATCAATCCATGTGGCGCAAACAACTGTTGAATATAATATGTTACAAAACAGCGCTGCCAGTGAAGTTGCTCTTTGGTTACGTTTTTCTTTATCCTCCCATCCCGTTCTCAGCTGATTTGACAGAACCAACGCTTTCCAGCGGATACGACTCGTCACGGGTCCAAGTCATATCTTGCGATACCAACACCTTGACGTGCCCCCTTGACGCGTCATCCACACCAATTCCCTTGTTTGTGCTCGTACGAAAACCTTGAGGGCGATTGCCGAATAAAGTCGACAAAGTCCCTGAACGTGTGCTAGTGGTATCGTTTTTGTGCACAACCTTCGACGTTCTGATGATGATCAAATTAAATGCGATGCCGGCGATCGGTACCAGCTTTGCGGCACAGTCAGGCTCTAAGACTGAAAAAGATATGATGGAAAATTATGACGCACCGCGCAGGAAATGATATACAGTGAATTATGCTTCGCCGTGTATGTCACAAACGTCATGAATGCAACTGTGGTGTACAGCAGGCCGGATTCCAAGACGACATGCATGATTAAGCTCATTCTATTCCTTCGCCCAGATTGGTTATACCCGAATTTTTCAATGTTACGGGCGGCTTTCCATATAGGAAAAAGGAGCAACACTAGGTCATTAAATCAGCTTTGTTGAGGTAATCCTAAGCCGACAAACTGGCAGAAGGTAGCACGCACCCGTAGTAACGACATTCAACACGAGTGTGGAAACCCAAAAAGAGACAGTGAAAGGATACAAGGCGCTAGCGTCAACTAGGGCATGCGTTTTGGAAGTGCTCTCAAAATATACGAGTGCAATGGCACACGCAGTGCCCCCCAGCCAAAGTACGATGGAGAATGCGACTGGAAGTAGGGAATTATGGTATAGAACCCAACATCGATAAATCTATAATAATATTCTCAGCAGCGGCAATCGCGTTTGACTGCAATTATTACCAGCATTCCATCCCCGACAGTTATCTGAAAGACAAGGACAGCAGTCTGCCATCCACGAGTTAGTTTGTCTACGCGTGAATTTTACTGCTTGGGCACCTTCATCACGACTGCCCAATAGGTGATTTGCTCGAAGCTCTCCACCGCGCCCCCCGGAGGATTGAGGACAAAGGCACGCCAAAAAATGACGACACTCGTAGCACTGTTCATCGAAGCGTTGTAAAGCATGAGGAGCACGACAATCACCATCGGGTAATTGATCTCAGAAAGCTTTCTCCATTTTGCTCCTTTGGTACTGAGTGCGACTACCGTATAGGCAAATGAGACCAGATATCCACCAAGGAAGACGCTTTCCACGAAAAACGCAGATAACCTCGCCTTAACGATATCGAACGACGCCATGACGGCAGACTGTGGCAGCCAGCTTGAAGGGACAAGAGTGAATAATTGGGCGCTCGGCCAGAAGAGTAATTTATAGCATCCTTTCAATGTGGCATCATGGATCACGAAGGAGGCCTGTGAACAAAATCCTCTCAGCTCCACATCAGGATCTCACTGGCCGCAACCAGTTGCCATACTCGCATGACTATTATTGATATCTGCAGCAGTGAACAGAGGAAATTATTCAGTCAGTCGAGGTTTCGCTGATCAGGAGAACGGAAGCACCATGATGCACTACTGCCTGATGATGTTTCACCAACAAATCCTTATCTTGTCAGTGATTACGGGGTGCAATATGTCAATGAACGACCATTTCATGTGGACTTCGAATCTAGATGGCATCGCTGCAATGGAGATTCTTTCGATTGGCTGATACATCACTCCGAAGAGGTCGTTAGCCATAAAAAAGGACGGTCAGGTGGGCAGCGAAGAACCCAGAGAAGATCATACGTCGCGGCCGTACGTTTCGCCATGGGGTTGAAAGCAATCAACAGATACTGATGACGAATGCATGGACTAAACTGAAGTCAAGTGAGGGCGCTGACAGTGGTAATCAGTTTATCGAATGAAGAGCTTGACATTGCATCAAAGAACAACGGATGCTAGACTCGTTACCGTCTGCTATCGGTAAGAATTCAGTCAAAACAGATGCTGTAACTCGAGGCTCAACAAGCCATCTCAATTTGTACGATCCGCCATCTGCAAATAAATCTCGTGAAGTTCCTCTGCGTAAGTTTCTTCCACGGCCTTGCGCCTAGATAAGGATGTTCAGGAACCGTATCTTTTGGGTCACGAACAAGACAAAATAGGTCATTGAAAGCTCACCTTACATTTCCCTTTTCCTTCGTTCTGGGAAGGCGGCCCGGCTCGACCACCACAACTCGCAAGGGTGAATCGATTCGTTCATGAGCAAACTGGCCCTTGTTGAATGGCTCCATTCGTTTGATTATAGTAACCTTCAACTGCTCGTAATCATCCGAGACTTTTGTAGGTTCAACGAACAGTACAATCGGCTTGTAAGTTCCGACGATGACACAATTTTGCACAATATCTGCGCAGGTCAATTTGACGTTGTCTTCAATAGCCCTGCAATACAAACATGTAAGCCTTTGTCAAAAGGTTTCAGGTTTGTGCAGGTCAGAGACCATGCCTAGCGCTGAGGATTGTGATTAAATTTACAGTCAGAAGATGTTGAATGGGAATATGAAATACCTGTCTCCGTAGTAGCATAAAGAGCCTGTCATGTATATCAGTAAAATTCATCTCACTGGGAAAGTTATGTTGCTAACGGCTACAGGTATCCCTTTCTCAATAGCCCAACGAAGGTCTTCGGGGTTCAGGGCTTCTCCCGTATAGGTGATTTGCTGAAGAGAACGGAGGGCATCAAACACGCGACTATCCGAGCGAGCAATGGCTAAGAGTTTCGAAAGCCAGGTTGCATATACCAGCATGTTGTTCAGTCCTTGAGTTTGTACCAGCGCTAGGAATTCCGTGGCTCCAATTTCTGGCCGACAGGTCTGGATGAGGCATTGCCCAGATGGCGATAGATAGTTAATGGCTGCCAAATAAAATTGAGTCCATAACCTGCAGTCTTTATAAGGATTGAAAACAGGCTCACAAGTTGCAGATCCTACGTTTGCAAAGGAACCTATGTTGTTGAAGCATTTCTGGATGGTGGAATCTTCTGTTTGCCATGTTCGCAGCCAGCTCACATGCGATTGGCACCTCAACCATCGATGAGTTTGTGGGATAGGCTTGGGTCGCCCAGATGTGGTCCCACTAGTATGAAAAATTAAAGCAGCGTCCTCATCACTAACAACGGGAAGATCGTCTAAGCGCGAGTCGATTGTCTTGGGAATAGATGGAAGATCTGGGATGGCAAAAGTCGGCACATTCATCTGGTGAAGTTTGTCGCCATAGTAGGGATCATATATCAAGACTTTGCCATGTCGAAGGTTCAGTAGATCTTCAATCATGGTACTGCCCTGCGCCATCATTCCGAGGTTAAACACTTGAGGGATGACACCAGCTCGAGCGAGGGCATAGATATGAACCAGATCCGTATAAGACGTGCCAACGATCCTGAAAAAATTCGAAGGAATCAGCAATCTCGCAATTACAGAAGATCTAAGAGATCTACCAAAGACCGACGACGTCAGATTTCTTTATTTCGCGTTCTTTCAGCCAATGCGCCCAAAATCTAGCAGCGTTGTTGAGGTCCTGTAGGTAAGTTTTGTATGAAATCGACCTCCACGTTGGCTTGGCTGGATCATGGTCAACGAGTTGTTTGAAGATGGGTCTGTCTGGGTCAGAAAACTGAGCAAGATGTTTGAGTACATCGTGCATAAAGTGCATGTTGTGTAGATTCAAGGCCAACGGCAAGAGTGCACGAGGATGACAAAAAGGCTTATCGTTGATACTTGAATTATAGGTTCGTTGCGCAACTGCCACGCGGGACCGACCAGCGGCAGCAAAGTCTTCGATTCTGATGGAAAGCATTACTAGATGGTATTTATAGCGAGGTACTCGGGCCACGAGAATGAGACGAGGAAAATATGATTATGGCACAGGACAACGGTCCTACTTTTGAATGGGTGAGGCATCCATCAATCTATCCTTTTAGCAACACTTACCGCTTTTTAGGGATGCCAAATCATCCCATGTGATCTTTCCCAACTTCTAAAGCATGTAAAGTTCGATGATGTTGGACGTGAACGGGGATGAGCTGAGGCCTGAGAATCTTGGTATCAAAAGGAAGGACATCGTCTGAAAAGAGTTGTTCATGCATGGTCATGAATCACACTCCTTGACCATCGGGTTCATGACGTTATACAGTCACTGCGGGAGATACGCGAGTATCCCTTATGATTACAACTACCCTGTAATGTGGGGTTCAAGAAGCAGTTTCTTGTTCAGTGAACAATCAGTCAGCGTTAGTGGGCGCTTTCGTGTCCGAGCTTCTTCCTTATCTACGCAGCGTAGATTTTAAGGGCGTCGCTATTGTCCATTTAATCGTTCTCTGATAGTTTACGGCAGATAATAACTCACCCCGGATTTTGACAACACATAAGGGATTTTCGCGCGACATAGTGTGCTGTGAACCAATTATACATTCCCAGCCATGAATAGCAGTTGACCAGTGATCATGAGAGCCCCTTTGACAGCGGCAAATCGCGCTGTAAGTAGAGTGGTTCCACTATCACCAGGTTTATGGCTTATGGTAAGTAAAGAAAGGATGACAGAGAGAGCTCTGAGCAGGGAACAAGGAGAGGAAACCCTAACCCGAATCTAAGAGTAATTTAGCCGAGATAGTTCCTGAGCTTTTGAACCAAACCATTCTTATTATACCTACGTTGAAAATCCTGAGATACCACCTAAACCCTCCGATACCCAACATACCCAGCGACCTAAACCTCCTCCAAAAGACCCTCTACCCACAAGGAACTCTAAAGCCTCCAAAGCGACGACAATGACAAAGACAAGAGCCTCTACTCGAAGTAGGACAACATCTTCGTCTGCGCATGTAGGAGATCTCGTCAAGCAACTCGTCGCCCAAGACACCGAGGCGAAAGAAAGTCGTCGACTTCTACGCGTTGCGCTAGACACACTTGAGACGTTGCAGAGACGTGCTGTTGTTGCGGAAGAGGCAAAGAAGGGCGAGGCTGCTCGGGGTGCACGCTTTGCGCAAAACGCGCTCGGATTCCAGCAGCAGGCCAATCAGGCCCGTCAAGACGCGGAGCTGTATAAGATACAGTTAGAGAGAAGGCAACGCGAAATGTGAGTATTGCCTATTCTTTTCTCTTTATCTCTATATATGTATGAAAAAATTTGTTTTCCTCAGCCAGCAACAACAAGAACTCATGCGAACGATTGAAGCAGAGCGAGACCGTGCAGAAAAAGAGGCCTCGAAAGCTCGGGAAGTGGCACGGCAGCTCAACGATGAACGATTGATTGCTCTCGCTCGACAGGAGGGCCGAAAGATGGGGTATCTCGAGGGTATGCGACAGGGACGGAGGCTTGCTATCGCCGAACGGAACCAAACCCCGTTAACCGCGTTCATTGAAGAATTCGAGACACCGTCTACCCAGCATGGTACACCGCCAGAGGTAATTGCTCGCAGGGAACGAGAAGCCGCGGATGAGGCTGCGCGGAGGGCGAGAGCGACAGAAGAAGCTGCACAAAAGGAGAGAGAGGCCGAAGAGGCCGCAAGAAGGGCGAGAGAGGTGGAAGAGGCTGCAAGAAGGGCCAGAGAAGCGGAAGAAGCTGCACGGAAGGAGAGGGAGGCTGCAGAAGCTATGAGGAAAGAGAGAGAAGCTGCAGAAGCTGCACAGAGGGAGAAGGAAGCTGCCGAGGCAGAGGCACGTCGACAACAAGAAGTCGCTGAAGCGGCTCGGAGAGCGCTTGAGATTGAGGCTGCCAAGCGGCATGCCGAGGAACAAGTACGGCGTGAAGCTGAGGATAGAGAACGACAGAGGCAGGCGGAGGAATTGGAACAAGCACGCGAGGCACGGCGCGAAGCTGAACGACAGCTCGAACAACAAAGGGTCAAGGAGAGGGAAACTGAGCTCGAACGCGAAAGGGAGGCAATTCGACAACAAGAGGCAGCGCGTGCCCTTGAAATGGAAGATCTACGCCGCCGTGACGAGGAGAAAGAAAAAGAACTGGCAGCTGAACGAGAGCGCGAGCGCCTGCTCCAGGAAGAACGCGACAATGAGCGACGCAAACGCGAAGAGCGTGAGGCAGAGCTTGCTCGTGAACGCGAAAAAGTTCGGGAGATGGAAATTGAGCGTGACCGCGATCGTGAAGCGTCCTCCGTCTCAAGTTTCAGCCAGAATTCGCAAAAGAGGCCATCACAACCCGTACAATATCTTCCCATGCCTCAATGTCCTCCCTTCGCAAATCCACGACCCGGAGCACCTTCAAGAACTCCTACTGCCAACCATTCTCCCCTTCCACTTCGTGTCCCACCACCAAATTTCCGTGCACCATCAAACCCTCAGGTGCGGCCACAGCAGCGTCGTACATCGCAATCATCACAAGATACTTCCGCCTCTGGATCAACCTCTCTTGAAAATCTCGGGATCGTCAAGCCTCCTGCAGTATTATCGTCACGTCGTTCACATCTGAGTGATATTCCTGAGGTGCCATCACATAGTGGAACAAGTGATGTTGGACGTTCCCCTGCGCCGTCCATCCCGAATCACTCCCCTATCGTAGATGCAACTTTACGACCGTTGCAAGGAAGGCGTGGGATGGAGGACGTTGAGAGGTGGGTACAGAGTACGGCGGCCTCTGAGGTAAGTGACTTGTTCTATTCTTGAACCAACAGACTGATTTTTTATTCGTTTTAGCTTACGCCAACGGAACCTGCTACTCCTCCTCTGCCCGCCGTATCTCTGTCTGGGCCTAATCCTTCACCTTACGGTGCGAACCCTCCAGAGGGATCTTTTTCAAGTGGGACTATTAATATCGAGGTGGAGCCTCCTGTAAGCTTTCTTGACCCTTCCATTGGCTTTTGCTCACTTCTCATGCCTCCAGTCCCGCCCAACGAGCGTTTTCTCTCCCACACGTGAGAATTTTATGTTCCTCAGCCCCAACAGTCGACCTCTTCAACTTGCTCCTGATCCTCAAACACAACCGCGGCCAAGCGAGCCTGTACGACCTGTTGTCCCCGTCATCCCAGAGGAGTTGGATGACGGTGATCTATTTCCAAGTATCGCCAATTTCTCACCTGGCTACATCCCGACGTCTGTCATGCGTACTAACACTTCGGAGGGGAGCTCGGGGGACAGTGAAAGTAGGAGGGAAAGACCGAGACCAGGAATTTATGGCCCTGCTGTGCCATCTTCATCGTCCGGAAGCCGTATATCAATATACGCGAACCCACAGGGCTCAAGTCAGCCACAGGCGGCGCGACCACAAATCTATTCTCCTTCATCTGCTCCGAGCCAGCTATCCAGGCAAACTCCCATGCAGATCTATGGTCCTCCCAGCCCAGCACAGACACCAAGGCAGCCTCCGATACAGATATATGGCGCTTCAACCCCTTCACAGTCGTCGCGCCCTCTTTATACTCCAGCTCCTCCTTCAAGCACCTCAGGATCCAACGCTCCCAGTTCCGCGACTGCACCTACTCGTCCAAGCATCTATGGTCCTCCTGCCTCAGGGTACGCACAACAACGACCATCTATCTATGCCCCTCCAACTGCCTCACCCCGCACAGGGCCTGTTATTCCTCCCGCCCCCCAATCCTCTCAGGGCTCGATATATGGACGAGGACCTGGTTTAGACCGTGTTATACCCCCACCACCCCAACGCCAGATCTACAACAACAACGCTGGTCCACCCGTCATACCCCCTTCAAGCCCCAATGGATATCCATACCCAGTAACTGGAGCAGCCACTCCTGGATCACGTTCTGCTGGACTTCCTGTGGGCGCTACACCTCGGTCTCCAGCTGCACCTCTACCTGGATCACGTACGCCAGGTAGCTTGACCGCCCCACTCCCGACTATGCCTATGGGCTGGGGAAGCGCAACGCCTGGGTCACGTACAAATACGTTGCCCGATGTAAGTCGAGGTCGCGCGACGCCGCGTGCCCCAATCGCTACATTGGATGAAGAGGATGAAGCGGATGATGAGGACTTGGAAACAAGGATGAATACTGAGGCGAATCGGAGTGCTGAACAAAAGACTTCACACACACCATCGAGATGGTGATAATCCCTGCACAGTTCCCTTTCTGCTATCTTTATATCTTCTGATGCTTACTTTCTTTCTCTTATATTTTCGTGGACTGAGGATGGATGTACAGTAAGGATACTAATCATGAACGATGATTTGTACATGTACCTGCATATGGATGTATCATCAGTAGATATGAGCTTTTTCAGTTTCACTTCTCGCGAGTCGCCTCAAAGTCTCAGACCCCTAATGATTAATTAAATAATCTCTGACACACAGTCCTCCTCAGAAGAGTCAACCATGTTGGAGGAGCAACCATTTCCTAACGAGGTGACAAGCCTAAAAGCTGGCAATGTTCTCCTATCCCAATTCATCGACGACAAACTAAACTACCACCCAGCCGCAGACGCAGCCGCAAAACGATTGCGTGTCGCCCATCTCGAGCATTATCAGGAACCAAGAGAAAGCACTGGCCGATATGGAGAATACCTGGTCCTCGCAGTTGAAGACACCGATGATAGGTCAATTTCTCAGTATCGCTTCACAGAACGTAGATGGGTATCTGAAACAGAAAAGTTCCCTCGCGGGTCGGATCTGCCCAAAATCTACAAAAGATTCGACGCTGCCGGCCTCGTTGTTGACTTGGCTAAGAGCATTTTTAAAGGCGTCTTTCCATCGCACGACTCTCAGGCGGGATGGTGGAAAACACTCGAACGGGATGACCGCGTTCCTACAACTGATATTATTGACGACGTTAAATCCCGGTACGAACAAAAGCTCATTCAATCTGGAATGAAGGTATGTTGTCATTTGTCACCGCACCGTAAAATTGGCTTTTGGTAAGGAATAAGTCAATCTGTAGGATGGGGAAAAGACCGCCAGCTTGAACAACAAGATGCTGAATGAGATTCAAGCAGAGTTAAAGGCGATTGATAAGGCCTTACAAGTTAACGAAGTAAACTCAAGGGTGAGTTGTCCATGTCATATGAAGGTTTTGGTTTGATGTATATTCCCAGGAAGAGAGAACGAATCCCTTGACCACCTCGGTGATCATGAACACGCTCAAGGAAGGGTTTTCTAGATTGGATAAGAGGCAGACACAGATTGAAGAAGAATTACACGCACTTAGGATGGCCTTGAAGGCGGGTGGGCCATTACCTTTCGAGGTACGTCGACATCTGACCGCAAAATCGATTTTTTTGCCTTACGTCCAAATCTATTTGGAGGAGGAGAAAACGCGTCTCTCCGACACTGAAGTTGCTGACGAGGGAAATTGGGTCAATTTGGAATAAGCTCTGACCAATGTTCCAACATAAGAAGACGTCGACGAGCTGAAAAGCTCACGCGATTTGACTCCATAGGCCTCCTAATAGAAGTAAATTATCAATGCCAGCACTGACACACTTTGAGAGGTCAACAGGTTTAATGAAATACTGGATAGAGTCGGCGCTAAGACTAGCTTGTGTTAGACTAAACAGTCAAAACTTTTATTTGCTCCGCTCACCTGGCATTGACCTGGGTACATACAACGAGAACGGCAAAAAACCAACCACGCGCCAAATATTGTGGATCATGTGACTTGTGATCGAGAATTGGCGACAATCTTCGAGGACATTCTTTTAAAGTCGACGTTCGCTGTTAAAACTTAATTCTTTCACCTCCTACGTTATGCAATCTCTTCTGCGTTGGTCAATTGAAAACTCAACGCCTCAGGATGGCGATCCAAATGCACCACCACCAGCGCCGAGGAAAGACCTTGATCCTGGCATTATCGACATGATTCTGGGCAGACCAGACTCGGAACTGATGAAAGAAGACATGTCTGTGGCTACTGACTCTGCAAAACCCGAAGATGAGCGCGTTGCTGCTCTCGATCACCTTGAAATGGTAGATATTTCATCTAGTTAAATTTCTCATTGCCTGACTTTGCTTTTGCTCTGCAGCTTATTGAACAAATCGATAATGCAAACGGTGAGTATTTACAGCTACGGATATCACCACTCTTTAACAAGTAGATGCAGATCTAGCAAAGCTGAAACTTTGGGAACCGTTGCATGCGTTACTTACAGCATCGACCTCGACGCTTGAAATCAAAATACAAGCCTTATGGGTGATTGGAACCGCTGTACAAAACAATCCGTCAGCACAGGATGCAGTACGCCCCACATTTTCTGATCCATGTCAATATTGATTTATTCTTGCCTGCCAGTATCTCTCTCTGGATCCTCTCTCAAACCTTTTCTCATTCCTCACACCATCACCATCATCGACTCTTCAAACGCGCTCAAAGGCAATCTATACACTCTCTGGCCTCCTAAGACACAACGCTCCTGCCGTCAAACAACTCGATAACCCCAATATTGACGGTTGGACACATTTACGAAATGCACTGCAGGGTTCGTCCACACATCCTTACTGCTTACTGAAATTGAAATCTGGCTCAATAGACCCTGAAATTGCCGTTCGAAGGAAGACCGTCTTCCTGCTCAACGCACTTCTCTTTCCAGCCTCCTCTGTCCCACCTTCCGGCTCTCTTCGCGAACCAATACACGACAACTCGCACGCTGCACACCTATCCAATCCTGACCGCGCATCCACCTCCACACTGACTGCTTCTGCCCTCAAAACACACAATATATCAACAGCGCTTGTACAGGCCCTTACAATTCCACTGCCCTATGGCGAAGACGGCGATAACACCGAGCCAGATGCCAATTTCGAGGAAACAGTTGTAATGTATGGATTAACCTCCTTCCCTTTGACGATTCTTGATACTAACGCTATGAGGACAGGCTGTTCCATACGTATCTAGTTGTATGCGGCCAGTCGTTACCTACAGAGGATGCCGCAACACTGAGGACGTGGATACAGGATGAACAACGAAAAGAAGGGGGGCATGGGGAGCTAGCGAACCGATGGGGATTGGCTCTTAGAGAGTTGACAGATCTTATAGCGCAACTTGGTTAAACTGCAAAAACTCATCAGTTCTAACGTGATTTATCTCTTCGACGCTCTTGCTTTCTTAAAATGTACAAATTTGGGAAGATTTTGGAATTTGAGAGTTAAAGAACGGATACATGCACTACACATGAAACCCTATTTAAATAACACCTTTTAAATTACTTCGCCAGTACACGCACGTCCCAAACGTTATTGGGTATTTTACTTGAGGAGAGTGCTCTCAGGAGGACCGAGGTAGCTTGCGACGACACCACCAGTGTCTATAAGAAACGAAGTCAAAAGTCAGCAGCAAATTATATAGGATATTTCCCCAGTACGCACTAAGAACAATCTTCTGGACGATGACGGCAGGCTCGATGGCCCAGATCTTGAGAGTGTGCTTACCGGCAGAAACGCCAGTGAAGAGTTGTGAAGCGGTGATGATGGAGTTGGCAACGAAGCCATCATTGCCATCCCATCCGGTGGGAGTTCCTCCGGGAGTAGGGGTGGGGAAGAACTTCTGGGTATAGGCAGAACCGCCATCCAATTGAATAGCAAACGCGAGGGGGCGAGAAGTCTCGCCGGCGTTCCAGGATGGTGCAAGGTAGACAGTGGCGGTGACGTTACCGCTGTTGGAGATGGAGTTGAAGGAGTAGAAGTCATATTCACTAGAGTAAGGAGAGTAGGGTCAGCACGGCATCTAGAGATATTATGTCCCAGGAAATACTCACAGCGAGGGGCCAGATCCAACGGCGAAGGTGGTATCGTGCGCAATGTCACGGGGGAATGTGGACATGCCAGAAACAGTGCGACCATATCCAGGAATCTCGGTCCATGCAACTCCATTGACAGCGTTGTTACGGGTGGCGTGAGCAGCCTCCATGGAGATGGCGCCACCGCCCTCAACGAAGCCTAGGACCAGGGTCAACAAACTAAAGCTTTGCACCAAATAAAATCGTCGTACCTTTGAAGCCGCTGGGAACAGAAGTGGCAGGCTTGTTGGCGTTGAAGGTAACGGGGACAGCCAAAGGACTGTTCTTAGCAGCAGTAGCAGTGAAGGTCACGGTAGCGGTGTTGGTGCCAGCGGTGAGCTTGCTCCAGTCCTTGACGCTAAGATAGACACGAATCTCAGGGTTGGCAGGCGAGATGGAACCCTTGGTGGTGGAGACAGAGACCCATGATGCCGAGGAAGAGACAGTGAAGGTGAAGGGAGTGGGTCCACCAGCACCGACGTCGATATAGGCATTGCCGAAAGGAGCGTAGGGGTCAAGAGTGACGGTAGGATTGCCACAGTTGTATCCTTGAGCGCACTGGTAAGGATTGTCACCGGGCCTAAGTAATGGTGTGAGGGAATTTGTAGTAGCCAGTGGAGCAAATTACTTACCATGCTCCAGCATTACCTTCAGGAACAATGCGCATGACACCAGCAAGTGCGTTCTTCCTGGTCTGGACACGGTTGACGGCGGGCATACTGGATTGAAAAAATGAG
>JABAJW010017943.1:0-46738 GCA_018855395.1 Arthromyces matolae
CTGGTAATCTCTCTGAAAGTTAGGTACAAGTCTTGATACAGGTCGGTTTTGTACTATAGCGGATAACACTCCTTGGGGGGCGTATTATTCTAAAGAAAGTAACGATTCGTTTTCATTCGGCCTTGTACTTATGTACTTTGTAAAAGAAATACTTTTCTTGTCAAAAATGAATAAAGCAAACTTTTTTGGCGCGTCCGACCATGACGCGTGATAAACTTGAACTGATTTCCTTTCCAATGTGCCACTGACAATGGCCTCACCCCCTTGTTTCCCATTACAGGGACGGGCGACGTCCTCTGCTCATGAATACCTCACTCGTACGACACAATCAACGTCCCAAGAATCAGAGCTACTGAAAGCTGTTCGAAGTGCTCTCCGCGGTTCAGACACAGACACAATCCAGTCTATCTCCTTCCTTGACGATGAGACTTATCCACATACTGTTCACGAGCTAACATGGAATGCCCACACTGTGATCCTGAGTCAAGGAGGTGTTATGAAGAAAAAATGGGGTTTCGAGCAAGAGGGTCAAGTGGTTCAATGGGCGTGTATGGGATGGCTTGAACAAAATAACCCAATAAATCCTTCTGCCCCTCAGTCCTCGACGCATTACTCATCAGAAGAAGATGTCTCTCCTCGAGCTCCGGTTTCCACCGAACGACCTACGTTTGGACCATTCGCTCAAGTCAGGCAGAATCCAGGACTGGATCTGGGAAAGATCGAACGCGTACCGGCCGCGTTCATCTTCCTCAGGAGCGTTGGGAGGATTTTTTTGCTGAATGGGTACGAATATACGTTCTCCGTTCCGTTTAGTGTCCGCAAAGCTTGGCCATTGTACCCTCACGGCGTCCTGATCCAACGCGTTCTGGATCCAGGCGAGTTCAGGGAGGCAGACGCGACGGGTGACGCAGTACTTCCTACCCTTTTTTCTATGACAAGCCCATTGTCAGAAGCTGGGACTGTTGGGTTGACCGCGGGTATCATAGGTGGCCTGAGGCAAAAGGGAATTCCATTTCTCAAGGATGACGATGAAAATTCGATAAAACCCCTCAAGTCCGTAGAGCCTACCGAAATGGTCATCTGGGCTTCATGTCGTAGTCCGGCCTCTCAAGACGATATCATTGTTACCGTCGATATCGGAAAAAATCAGTTGTCTCTGTGGCGTTATGTCTACATCAAACCCAAAGACTTGCCCATAAACCCGACTTCTGTTCGCGCAGATACTTCAGCCAAAAAGAGACAGTCTACGGTAGGCATAGACAGGCGCAAGTCTTCTGCAATGTTTGGTGATATGCGGCATCCTTTGTCTCCTGCATTACTTTCCACCGAACATGGTCAGTTCGTGGGCTTTCCGGAATTTCCACCTCTCTCTTCCCTTCCGGGCATGCCACCAGCTCTGTCTACGACAACGACGATGCAATCTCTTGTCAATGGCGAATCGTCTCAGCGGCCAGGACTCGTGAAAGGCAGACGAAACTCTCTAAACAGGAATGATTTGAGTGTGACTATGGATAGAATGGTCCTAGGTGGAAGATTGGATAATGACCCGGGCCTTTCTTCAATAGAGCACGGCAGGATGAAGGCATCCTACTGGATGGAGCGACTGCATACTCAAGAACTAACCGCGGCAGAGTGAGTGTCACTTTCCTTTCAATGCCATCTTTTAATGATATTTGACTAGTGCACAGTCATGGAAGTTTATTTCTGTTGCTCCGTTCGATGACCGCTATGACGGAGTTTCTCAGCGATCCCTCCTGGCAGTTTGTCTGCCACACTCCCAGACCTCTTTTTTGTTCTCTCTTTCCCCTGACTCTGATGATTCCCTAAAAGCCATACCTCTATTGCATATTCCCGCTATCTCGGTCGCTTCTGTTCGTGCTACGAGAGAAAATGTTTGGGATCTTGTTGTCGTCAAACCTAATCATGAATTGGTACTCCTGATGCACGGAACTCGAGAACTGCCCATCAAACTAGGATTACCATTGCCCAGCGCACCAGCATCTAATACGGATGACCGCGCTATGCTGGTAGACACAAATCCTTCATCTTTTGAGCATGGTCCCGTCTTCAGCGTTCATAGTAACGACTATCCTTCTTCACTTGTTGTGACATTTCAAGATGGCTGGAAAGAACGGACCGTCATCGACCTTGTACCCCATGATGCTCTTGTAGCGCGATGCCTTCAAGTTCTCTCCTTGGCCCTTCCTTCTGATTCCATGTTTGCCCTGCATTCAATGTTCCTCCAGAACTGGTCAACAAGTGACCGCCCCACCGCAAACGAAAGCGACTTTACACACTTTTTGCAAGCCTTCTATTCTTGCTTCCTTTTGCCCCATGATGCTATCCCTGTTGATGAGGATCCATGGTCCTCACTTGGGCGATCTCCTTCGTACGATCGCTTCGCCGATGATCCTGCGTTGAAGGGCCTGCAATTACCGCCAAATTTCCTTTCTCAAAGTGCTTCAACATTTTCAGTAGAAGCCGGAGAACCTCACTCGCTGATGGGCCCAGCTTTGTGGGCACTGCATAATCTGGCCGAAAATCTAAGGCTTACGACCGACCAGTATCAATCTCTTCTAAGATTGGTTCCTCTCGTTTGTGGGGTTGCTAGGGTGGTTCGCCCTGAGTGGATGGACTACTGGAAGCGCATGTGTCCTGATGTGACACCAGCATGGCCCTCATCCGCGACAGCAGGTTAGTATCCTCTTTTAGTCTTATTCATGATTTTGACTTCTTCACCAGAAACTGTTTTCGTCGATGATCGTTTGCCGATTTGGCCGCCCGATATATCAGCGATACTTTACGGCCGCATAAGCAATCCAGAATGGCAAGTTTTGTGGGACGTGCAGGAAGTCGCAACAAGACTCGGCATCGCACCTGCATTTACTTATGGCCGACTTGATCCACTTTCAACTGTCCAGCATTTGACCAGCATCTACAAGTGCCTGGCAGATAAGGATGTAACACAAACTCAGCAGAGAGCTGAAAATGCGATGTCCTTCATGGTAAACTCTGATCTTGGACCTGAGTTTTTATCGCGCCTTCCCGTCGGTATCGCTGCACCCATCCGAGAAGCATCCCGCACATGTCAACTTTCACCGCCTGGTGACTGGCCCTTGGCTGCATATCGTGCTATTGGAAGGAATGACCTTGCTGCGTCCGCAAACGACACTGCAAATTTGTTGTTCAGTGATGGGTATAAACCACCCAAGGAGTTTGTTGTAAGCCCTTCGCTGGTGCACCTCTTCTTGCCACTAATAGATTTTTTGCAGCAACGTACTCGACCTCGCGAAACTATAGGTGAAATTATTACCCAGGCCCGAGCCGCCTGCAAGGCAGAACCAGATGCGATGACAGGAGTTGAGATTGATCTGCCAGACTTCATAGACATCCGATTCGGCCAAGACCGTCGTTTACAAGAAGTTGCGCGGTTGCTCTGTTCCTCCAAAATCCATAACATAAAATGGGTGGAGCGTCCTGATTTGAAGTCGAGTCTTCCCTCTCTATGCAAAATTTCGTGGACTTACACGTTATTTCAGCGAGCATGATCAGACTAAAGAGCACCAAACTCTAGTTCTACGCCTTGCTGAACGCACCCTTGCGTTACCTTTCGGCCGTGCAATGTTCACGTTTGGCTCGGTGATCACTGTGAATAAAGAGGCATATGCGATACCGAAACTAGAGTATAGCATTCGAGTACAACCAATGAACGTCACCGTCGCTTTGGAGTCTGGAAAGGCGCCTCTGCCAGAATCTCTAAACTGGGGTGAATTCCATAACGGCGTAGCTGCAGCGCTACGAATATCTCCCTTCTCTCCAAGTATAGAGAGTTCGTGGATCGCATACAACAAACCGTCGGAATTGACACCTGAACATGCCGGTTTTCTTCTTGGACTAGGCCTCACTGGACACCTCAAAGAAATGCTGACGTGGCATACGTTCTCATATCTCACCCCAAAACACGACTTGACATCGATTGCAGTCCTCTTGGGTCTCTCTGCAGCGAATGTTGGAAGTGGAAACAGGCACGTCACAAAACTGTTGGCGGTGCATACTCCAGCCCTCCTTCCAACCCCTACCATCGATCTCAATGTTTCACTGATGACGCAAGCTGCAGGGTTGGCAGGAGTTGGACTACTTTACCTTGGTACCAAAAATCGACGTATGGCAGAAGTGTGTCTCACCCAAATCAGCAGAAAGGATCTAGTGCAACCGGATCTTAGCAACGAACATCGAGAGGCATACACATGCGCAGCCGCTCTAGCATTTGGCATGATCATGCTTGGGAAAGGTTCATCGGTCCCTGCTGATCTTGGACTAGTAACACGCCTCACGACGCTAATACACGGCAACCTGGGAGTGTCTACTGACAATGGGGTATATCCCCCTTTTGACATAAACTTAACATCTCCCGCTGCTACTATTGCACTCGGTCTAATGTATCTGAGAACTGAACGCCAAGATATTGCCGACATTTTGGCCATCCCGGACACAGTTCAAGGCCTTGACCGCATCCAACCCAGCTTTGTGCTCATCCGTACCATTGCGCGCGGCCTGATTATGTGGGATGCTATCACACCTACTGCTGAGTGGCTTCTTTCTCAGATGCCACCATCCGTACGAGAAGCCACTGAGGGTCGCAAGAAAAACACTAAACTTGCTTATGATGCCATGGAGCTCGCCTATTACAATATTTTGGCCGGATGTTGTTTTGTGGTTGCATTGAAATACGCGGGCACGGCCCGAGAAGCAGCATACATGATGATTATCAGGTACTTCGACCTTTTTACTCGGCTGGTATACTCTGCAGGTTGGTTCCCGTCATCGTTCTCGATGGTTTGCTTACTTCAATTTCCAGGTCCTCATTTTGACCACAAAATCAAGAGATCAGCTTATCGAGATGGTCTCAACTTGATTTCCATCTCGTTGAGTATGGTCATGGCCGGAACGGGGGAAATAACATGCCTTCGGCGTCTTCGTTATGCATTCGGAATGTACCAGCAGTCCATGTATACTCAGCAATCCAAGTACGGCGTTCACGTAGCAACACACATGGCTATCGGTCTCCTATTTTTAGGCGGAGGTCGATTCACTCTGGGGACATCAGATGCTGCTATAGCTAGCATGGTTGCGGCGTTTTTCCCGCGAACCCACACACTCTCCTCCGACAATAAAAGTTATCTGCAAGCCCTTCGTCATTTATGGGTTTTGGCGGTCGAGCCAAGATGTCTCATTGTCCGTGATGTTGACACTGGTCAAGTAGTGTATCTCCCAGTCAAGATTACTGTCAAAGAGGGAAACACACAATCCACAACTCAGCTTATTTCACCAACACTGATTCCAGACCTTGATCGCGTGTTATCGATACGAGTTGATACCCCTCGTTACTGGCCGTTCTATCTGGACACCGAAAACCTTCCACGACACCGCATCAGCCTACTCCGGAATCAAACCCTCTTCGTCAAGAGAAGAACGGCATTCTTGAGCTATACAGAAGATCCCCGTGGCAGCCGGAGTTTGTTCGTTCGCTCAGGCGCTTCTGCGGGTGACAGTGCCACTCTCGATTTTCCCCAAATGACAGACACAAAGATGCACTCTGCTGGAGATTTGAGCGAGTTCATAACATCGTTCTCAAATGATGTTCTGTTCCTAGCATTCGCTGATCATTTTGCTCGTGAAATTGAGACGGACGAGGAGCGCTTATTCCAGATATACGCTCATGCGGCGTTACTTGACAGTATTCTTCAAGATAAACCGCAAACTTTACAAATTCACCTTTCATTGTTCCTTTATCGAACAATGTCGCACAAATCTCGATATTTCCATCTGCGTTTGCAAGACCTTCGGTTTGCGAGCGACTTTTATAGCAAAGTTTATGATCGTCGTTTTAGTGGTCGCTCTGAAAACAATCCACGGACACCCCTTATTCGAGATAGCACTGTGGCAGGAGCTCTGCATGCCTTGGACGATCAGCTTGATTCAATTCGAAGGAGCCCAGAATTTATAAAGGTACTAGAACACTATGCGCACGGAAGACATGTAGGAACGGGCATGACACATTCTCTTGCGTGGTATCTATTGCGGAATGGGGTACCAGCGTCTACCCTCCTTGTGATCCTGAAAGGATTGGCCCAAGATGCGCATGCACAGTGCATGGGACGAGCACCTCCTGAAGGCGCAAGTGACTCCAATACACTGGATCTTGGCATCAGAGAGGTGTTGCATGCGGCTGGAACGAAGATGACTACTGCCCTTGGATATGGGTGGAGCGTAAGGTCGTTGGACGAGGTCATCAACGCATGGAAAATTGTTGTTTAACTGATGTTATTAACTTTGGTAGCATAACTTGTAAAAATTTATCCAAAACGTTTAGAATTCGTATGGATCATTCGAGAATGCGGACGCGATGATTGTAACAGATTTGAATATAATTGCGGTGCGTATCCTCTAGAATTACGACCTAGTTGTACATGCATCATACATATATTGAGGGAGATATAGATCATGATGAAATAGGCTCCTGAGCCTGAGCACGTTCGAATGCTGCGGGGCGATCGAAACTGGCTTGAAGGAGGGCATTTCGGCGCTGAGCGACAGCCTGGTAGAGAGAGAACGATTTAGTTACGCAAACGTAATGGGGGGTGAATTCGGATTCGAACCTCGTTCAGCTTGTCGAGCATGGTCACGGTCCTCTCCCAATCGACACACGCATCTGTAATGCTGATGCCATACTTCAGGCCAGCTGGGCCTTCGGAGGGAACGTCCTGGCGACCCTCGTTGATGTGAGATTCAATCATAACACCCGTTATATGCTTCTCGCCAGCCCCGAGCTGGGCGCAGATGTCGTCAAGAACCCGAGGTTGATTATTGTGGTTCTTCTGGGAGTTTCCATCTGGACAATCGCGTAAATGGTGGCTTGATTAAGATAGATAAACACATACGACTGCAGTCGATCATAATGCTAGCCCATTCGCGTTTCTTGAGAATGGTCTTGGCGGCATCTTTGACGTACTCGCTGGCATAGTTGGGACCTTTGGTGCCTCCACGGAGAATGACGTGGACATCTTTGTTACCGCGTGTCTTGACGATTGACGCGAGTCCTTGTTCTGTTACACCCATGAACGCGTGTGGATTTGATGCAGATCCCATTGCATCAATTGCGACAGTGACGCTTAAAGTGGGATTAGATTGTCAGGTGGGACATACAGAGATGAAGTGTTTCGTGCATTACCTTCCATCTGTTCCATTTTTGAAACCAATGGGGAAGGATGTGCCAGATGCCAGTTCACGGTGCAGTTGGGATTCGGTGGTTCGCGCACCAATTGCACCCCAGGAGATAACTGTCGTGTCAGGATTGTGTCAAGAACGTGCGTCAAAAACCATGAGAAACAAGTGACTGACGATCGGCTATGTATTGCGGAGAGATGGTATCAAGGAGTTCTGAGCCAACAGGAACTCCCAGTTCTGTAAGATCACAGAGCAGCTGTCTCGCTATACGAAGGCCTTTGTTGATCTTGAAGGTCCCGTCTATATCTGGGTCATTGATGAGGCCCTTCCAGCCGACAGTTGTCCGGGGTTTCTACAAAGATTATCAGTCAAGCGAATGAGTCACATGCAGGTCAAGTTGTAGATTTTTTTTTACCTCACTAAGAGTCGAGTCAGATGAAGTGAGTTAGAGGCATCTGAGTGTAAACGTACAAGTAGGCTCGCATAATGATGAGAAGGTTTGGCCAAGATTCAAATTTGGATTTAAGGAGTTTGGCGTATTCTAATGCTTGCTCGGTGGAATGGATGGAGCAAGGGCCGACGACGACAAGAATACGATCGTCATGACCGGCGAGAATGCGGGCAGCGCCATAGCGTGCAGACGCGATTGTTTTCTGCGAGGTTGCAGAAGAGACAATTTCGTGGCGCAAGAGAGCTGGTTGGACCAGAGGATCGTACTGAAAGGAGGAGGACGTTGAGAAAATGATAGATAGGAGAAGAAGATGAGGATACATACGCCAATGACGCGACGGTCCTGGATGTACTGTTGGACCTTCTGGTCATCGTCGAAATCAGGGAAGGGGGAAACGTTGTACATGTCGTCCTCGTCGGGTACCGCTGTAGGGGGAACGGTTATAAGATGAGGGATGGTTAAGGGAGGAAAGGTAGTTACGAAAACGAAATTTAGGAGGCTGGTCTTTTATAGATGGCTGACTGGGAGTCATTTTAAATTTAATAATAATTTTTGAAAGGAATAATTCAGCACTAAGCAGTAAGCCGACTACTTGTAACTGATGGTCGAGATGTAAATGATGGGATAGAAGAAGGATATAAAAAAAAAAAACAGGAATATACACGTGATGATTCAAAACATGTCGACTACGACAACCGTCACTTTAAAGCCCCTTCCAGGTTTTTGTATCAAATCTACTACAGTCCAGTCATCAATTTTTCATCTTCCCAATGCTAATGAACCTATCACAATCCCATTGGCTTTTAAAATCTTCGCAAATATTGCCTGGGATACAAATGTACCACCCCCTCCTCAAGGTACTGAGGAAATCATTCAGAAAGCTATGCAAGGCCAGGACGTCGATGAACAAAACCCAGATGGCTGGTATGTTCCTGTTCTTGTCTCAAACGGAAGGTTAGATACAGACAAAGGTATGTATGTTACTCCCTCATCTAACATCATTACAATAATATCGCCCAAGCTGGAAAGCCTTCACTTGTGTTTGATTGCATCTACAATACATCCGTAAAAATGCGCTCTCTTACCGATCCCCATTTCAAGCTCTTTCTAATTGGTTCGTCCCTTTCCCCGATTGATGACCCACTTGTCGTTTCAATCCATCCCCCGCCGTAGAACTAGCGCTTCAACGTATTGAAGCGCAGTCATCTCTCGTATTGTCCCGTCAGATCGGTACACCTAATATTGCTTCCAAGGGGAAGCTATTACCCCGTACGGTCAATATTCCTTCCACCGAATCCACAAGCCACACCCACACCGAGTCATCAACTCTGATACAACAAACTCCCCTCATTCAGGAAGTTCCTTTATCTGGTGACAAACCCAAAGGGATTCTAAAGTCCACTTCATTGTCGTCTCGGGATATAAAATCATCCCGACTCAGATGGTCTTGGTCGAAAGAAGGGGCCAAGATTCAAATTAAGATTTCCGTTCCAAACCTTGTACGTCTTACCCACTACCTGATGCTATCATGTTTCATTTACTATCCATCTACTTCCCGCCAGCATCGCTCGTTGATAGAACAAGTCGAACTTGACGTTGAACCTCGTCGCTTTCTTCTTCAGATTCCCGAGTATCCGATACTTGATGTGAATATGAACTTATCAGATGCAGAAATTGTGGCTACCTCAGCTTCGCAGATGTCGGAGGCTTTGAGCGACATGAACGAGGCGGAGTCAAATCAGATCCTTACTCTCAAACGACAGCGCCCCTTCCATGTCAGCGATGCCACATCTGAATGGCGTATAGCGGAAAATACATTGACTGTTTTTGCATAAATAGTATACATAAACTGATAATAATCATCTTTAGTGTGCGGTGGGTACCTAAGTGGATCATTTGTCGACTTAGTATTAGGCGCCACCGGCTTTTCCCAGTAGCGCATAACCACCACCTTGCGGACCATGAAGCTAACAAAGAAAAAACTCATTTGTCTTGTAGAACTTTGACGGCAATGGGTACTTGCCTTGCTATAGCATCGTACGCAGAGCGGGTCACCATCATGATCACGCAGACGGTTGGAGTCCAGCGATGTCTTGCACTCGACACAGCGCAAACAATTCTTGTGGTACGTTTTTCCTACCGCTTTGACCTAGGAAATCCGAATTCAGATATAGCAGTTCGAGCAATCTTTTTTTGTGTGTGTACCTGCTCCGCGAAATAAACGCTCTTGCCGCATCGAGGACAAGTAGGATTTGTGGTCGCAGCCCAGCGTTTGGGTGATCCCGTATTTCCTGTCAGATTACTGACGAGGGCGATGCCATAACGTGTACCTGTGGCTGTCTGGAGAATGGGTGTGCTGTCAACTGAGGCCTCGCCGGATGTTGGCAGGGAAGTCGTGTTTCCGATGCTGTTGGAGATAGGATGACGGGGCTGGACGGAGTTCGTACTGCTCCGCGTTGGTGTAAGTGGAATTGTACGTGGGATGCCGCCAAGTCCGGGCCTACCAGTGTTGGAAGGAGTTCCTCCTAATGGGAAGGTGAGAGAGGAAGGTGACCCAAGTGGCGGAGTGGATGGCGTATCGTCGTCCATTCCAACGTCCGATGATTGGAGGGCCTCTGGGTCGATCGAGTTTTCCAGTGACGGTGGCGAAGAGGTATTGTTCTCGACAAGAATGCCGCTGGAATCGTACTTGCGCAGCGGCGAGCCGAAACGAGGTGGAGTGGTAAGTATATCAGTCCGAAGTGGAGAGGTAGAGCGGGCGCGTTCGAATTCTGGGACGTGAGGAAGATTAGCTTGCCTCAAGTCGCGCGGACCAAAGTTCTTTCGATGGCAGGGTTTGCTGATAAAGAACACTTGAGCTAAGTGCATTCAGCTTACCGGAAGAAAGAAAATCAATACTTTACCAGTAGGGCTACCAATTTATCAGTGCTTGGTGGTCTTAAGAAGAAAATAATTAGAGATACATACTTGTTCATCATGCTCGAGGAGGGAATACGAATCTAGGCGCTTGTTACATGTTGTGCATGCCAAACACGGCTATATCAAAGCTTTCATCAGGCAATTCATGATTTTGAACCGTCACAGCGTACTTTGTGGTATAGCTATATAAATTTCACTTCTCAGCACTGGTTGACGACCAATACGCATTGATCACATACCTTCCTGCCAGGTCCCATTGCCTGGTCAATAATTAGCAATATAATGCAACGAGAGTATTTAGACTTGCCTGCTCTGCAGCATAGACGACTTTTGAGCATCTTGGGCAAGTTTGTTGACCTCCAAATGGGTGCATCTTGCAAGTTAAGTATAATTATCGACACTGCCTCTCATATCATAAGATTATCTAATCTATCGGAGTTTGAACTGTCCCAAAGTCAAAAAATTTGAACTTGGAACGAACTTTTCTCATCTATCGCCAGCCCCCAGCTTGTCTTAGATCTTCATTCTTTTCCATTCTATCACACATCTGAAAAATGTCTGACGACGAGCAGCACAACCAGGCCATCGAGTCTGTATGTCCCTTCCAATTTCTTTTTTTCACTAACAGTTTATCGATTAATCTCTCAAGGCGAGCGCAGGAGCTTCGCTCACTTTCCCCATGCAATGCTCTGCTCTTCGCAAAAACGGTCATGTCGTTATTAAGGGTACGAGATATCTTCTCACTAAAAAATAATGGTTTAATCACCCATCTGTCTTTATAGGCCGTCCCTGCAAGATCGTAGATATGTCCACCTCCAAGACTGGCAAGCACGGTCACGCCAAGGTCCATCTCGTCGCCATCGACGTAAGTCCTCGTTACCGATTTGTTCGATCCGGAGAACTTATTGCATTTTTAAAAAAAGATTTTCACCGGTAAAAAGCTGGTATGTCTTGTTCAGAATACGTTCTATCCTAGTCATTCTTATCAATCGAACAGGAAGATATCTCTCCTTCCACTCACAACATGGATGTCCCCAATGTATCCCGTAACGAATACCAACTCGTGAGTTCCCCACATACCTGGCTTTTTTTTTTGATTCAGCCTGACGTATGTAGGTCAACATTGATGACGGTTTCCTGAACCTCATGAACAATGATGGTGCTTCCAAGGATGATGTCAAAGTCCCCGACGGTGACCTCGGCAAAGAAATCCAGACTGCTTTTGATGACGGCAAGGATCTCCTCGTTACCATCATCACCGCCATGAATGAAGAGCAGGTGTGTCTATCGTTTATCTATATTTTTCTTTCAATCGGTAACCTCGATTGATCTTCAGGCCATTTCTTGGAAGGAGGCTCCCAAGGGATCTAGCTAAATGGCAAGTTTCGTTGCCCTACAAGTTTTTTTTTTCCTTGATTTAATATCAGAACCTTTATAGTTCCCCTTTTCCTCCTCTCGGACTTTGTTGTGGTTATAGTTATCGCTTTGTTCCGTGAACCTCAAACATCAGTCTAATCCGAGTCACCCCCGCCTATAGTTACGCGTCGCATCTTCTTATATTGGGCTCGCTCACCTTCGTATATCTGTTGTATTCAATTGTTGCATGTAGGAATGGGGAAAAAAATTCAACATTGACAACCAGACCTGGTGTCGTGTGATGTATAGTTGTAAATTTTTCTGCACTCATTGTGCCTCGTTATCGATGGATGGTGATAGGCTTGTGGTAATCGAAGGGTAACACCAAACAAGACACAGAGACGTGACTCCGATCATCAGAATTCTTTTTTTTTTTCAAATAAAAAAAAAAGTGGATGTTCAGGCTTATCCGCCCATCCTCACTTCAGCTCCCCATCAGATCAACCTTTTCCGCCAGAAATCGCATTTGTAGACCAATGGCCACTGAACCAACTGGCACTCATAAGGATCCCGTCACAGGCGAGCTCATTTCTAAACAGTGAGCTCTTCCACACCGTCTATGTTGACGTTCATCGCTGATTATAATCTATACAGAGAATTGAAGCGTCGTCAAAAGCAAAGGGAAAAGGAAGCCAATAAGGCAGCCAAGGCCCCTGCACCCGAATCGAAGCCCAAGGACGATTCTAAGGCCGCTGTGCAGAACGATGACGATCTGAACCCCAATGTACGATCGTCTTTTTTTTCACCCTCTCGAGGCACTGACTGATAATCCTTTTGAAGCAATACTATGAACTGCGCTCACGTCAAATTCTCAATTTTAAACAAACACAATCGCCAAACCCTTACCCTCACAAATTTCATGTATCTCGTTCTATCAAATCATACGTAGAGACGTATGGTCAAGAGGGCAAGATCCCCCCTGGTACCAAGCTAGACGGTGTAACGGAAAGTCTTGCTGGTCGAATTCATAACATTCGAGCTAGCGGCACAAAACTCAGGTTTTATGACCTGCATGGCGAAGGCTTCAAGGTTCAGATCATGGCGACACAACAGTATGTAACCTATCTTGCGCCCTATCTCCTCGCATACCTATTGTCATTTTTTTTGTAGAGATGCATCTGATCCAGGATCTTTTGTCACAACTCACGACATCTTTCGTCGAGGGGATATCGTTGGTGTTTCTGGCACACCTTCTCGCACGAAAAAGGGCGAATTGAGCATCTCCCCATCGTCAATCCAACTTCTCTCTCCCAATCTTCACCAACTTCCTTCAACTCACTTTGGTCTCAAGGACCAGGAAACCCGATACCGCAAACGCTACTTGGACCTTATCCTCAACGAAAATACTCGAAAGCTGTTTGTTACGCGCAGCAGGATTGTAAACTATATTCGCCGATTCCTCGATAACCTCGGTTTCATGGAAGTCGAAACACCCATGACATCTATGCTGGCTGGAGGAGCCACTGCAAAGCCTTTTATTACGCACCACAACGATCTCAACCTTGATCTCTACCTCCGCATAGCGCCTGAGCTCTACCTTAAGGAGCTGGTTGTCGGTGGCCTTGATCGTGTTTACGAAATCGGTCGGGTCTTCAGAAATGAAGGCATTGATCTCACGCACAATCCTGAGTTCACTATCTGCGAGTTCTACATGGCGTATGCCGATATGGAGGATTTAATGGATATCACTGAAGCCATGGTGGAAGGGCTGGTCAAATCTTTGACTGGAGGATCGACCAAGCTCATCTATCACCCTGATGGTAATAAAGGTCAGGAAGGTGCCAGGCAACTTGAGCTCAACTTCCAGCGTCCCTGGAAGCGATATGACATGATCGAAACCCTTGAGGAGAAACTCGGTGTTACTTTCCCTCCTGGCGACACCCTTCACACCGATGAGACTAACAAGTGGTTGAGGGAGTTGTGCGTGAAGGTATCAATCTGTTCTCAAATACTTTCTAGCGGTGCATGTCGTTGACGCCAATACTTAGCATAACGTTGAATGCAGCGAGCCTCGCACGAACGCTCGCCTTCTTGACAAGGTATGGATGCATGTTACGGTCCTTATCAACGCCAGCTAAGCTTTCTCGATCTTTAGCTCGTCGGAGAGTTCATTGAGCCGCTCTGTATATCCCCAGGTTTCATCGGTGTGTTTTTATTCGCCCGTGTTCAACTCCCTTTCTAAGCTTGTTGTCTTTAAGTGGGTCACCCTCAAGTTATGTCACCACTTGCCAAATGGCATCGATCCAGACCAGGTCTTTGCGAGCGTTTTGAAGGTTTCTTGTGTGGAAAGGAAATATGCAACGCTTACACGGAGTTGAATGATCCTTTCGAGCAACGCTTGCGATTCGAGGAACAGGTCAAGCAAAAGGAGCAGGGGGATGATGAAGCTCAAGGGATTGACGAGACATTCATTGACGCGTATGCATATTATTCTTCTCCCGTTGAACCTTTTTTCTCAACTCTCTGATAGCCTTGAGCACGGCCTGCCACCGACAGGTGGTTGGGGTATGGGTATCGATCGTCTTGTCATGTTTTTGACCGATTCCACTAGTAAGCTTTCTTCTGATGAATCTTGCCTTCTAATCTCAAAATGCGTTCCTCTCTTTTAGATATCAAGGAAGTGCTTCTATTTCCCGCTATGAAACCTTTAGAGACTGCACCCCCGGCGCCTGGCCAGCACGCGCTTGCTCCTTCTGGTCAAATCTAGAAATTGGATTCAGACGGGCAAAAACAATGAGTAGATGTACTAATACTAATCCTGTCTCATGCGAGATACCCAAAAATTGATCTCATATGCTGGTGCGGTCTGATGGTCCTGGACTGTTCCATGCCCAAAACTCCGTGGAAAGTGCTGTATGATCTGAACGTGCTATTGTCATTGCATTTCGCGCCCCTTGATTCTTGCATTGCTCTGGTACTATGTACGACACTGGTTTGCATAGGCCACACATGTTGGCAACATGTGCTTGGGTGTCTCGGTCTAACTGAATGATCTTCGCTGGGAATACGTATGTAGTTGTTGTATTGTTATATTTTCAATCCGGATATACATACACATGTAAGTACAGCAGTTCATACGACCAGAGTAAAGAGTGTCACGGAATCGATTAACCTTAACAGGATGTATGACCACTCTTACGTGTTAGGTAGTAGCCCAGGTCATCAGATCCCAGCTGTGGTCAGCTGTGGATGTTCGAGTATTTTTTTGCGTGTGTCGCGATCGAGATGCTTGTCGCCTGGACCGGGACGACAATGCCTTTGTGATATTTTGCATGGAGGGTCGTTTACTGGGATCGGACGTCCATGTCCTGTCTACGATATCCCAAATATCATCGTCCAAACCAATGGCCGATGTCCGCCGGCCGTGAGGCTTGCATACTGTCGGTCTAGGAGGTCTTTGACCTTGCATAACTTTGTATATAACAGTAGAATCTAGACTGGCGTCGGAAAATGGTATATCTCCTGAGAAAATCTACTAGGGCGCGATTACTAGAAGTTCGGATGGAATGTAGGGCGGAATTGAATCACCTCATAACAGACACAACCAAAAGAATAGACGTCACTGCGACTTGTATTACACTGTTCGGAGCCATCTAAAAGCTCCGGTGCAGTCCAACGACAGGTACCTCCCGGGGGACTTGGAGAGAAGGATGAGAGCACCAGAGCTTGAGACTTGGATGTTGTTGAGAGACCAAAATCTGCCAAACATGCACTGTGCATATCAGTGATCAAAACATTCACCTGCAGCGATCGTCAGCATTGGCAAAATATGAGGTGGGATGCAGACACACAGCTTTCAGGTCACCGTGTACGATATGAGGCTGCATGTTGTGTAGATATTCCAGGCCTTCAGCCACGTCAGCCATCTGGAAAGACCTTGTGTGATCATGCCATGCTGTCTGTAAGTAAATTGAGATCCTACAAGTGATACACGGTCTACGTCAGGGACTCGATACAAGAAATCTCGCAGATTTCCGTTGGACATCCACGGTGAGACGAGTCCGACTCTGCGTTCATCTCCATGTACGTGATGGAGACAAAGGAATGGTAGAACATTTGAATGTCGGAGTTGACGCCAAATTAACGTTTCGCGAAGTACCTTCTATACTTCAATCGTTTGAGTCACGGCGATGAAGGTTATACTTCTAATTTTGAAACGGACCTTCAAATGCGTTTCCAGTTCAGATTGGGCGTAGAACTTCAACACCTTGACTGCTACTGTTTCGTTTTGATATGTTCCTCTCCACACATCCCCAAACTGACCAGAGGCGATCGCATAAGCACCACTTAGAACAACCTGTTGTTGCAAGAGAGAACTTGGGTACATGCCGGACCTGGTTGAAAGCTTGAGCATCATATTCAGAAAAGGGCTTCTAAACGTTGCGTCCAACGTTTCCGCGTCTAGTAACTACGGGCCACATTAGTACAGACCCTAGTAACAAGGCGGATCGCACCGTTTGCAACAGGTTGAGCATCGCTTGAGCATCCTCTCCTCGTAGATTGGCCATCCGCTGGTAGGTCTCTTTTCTCGTTACAACGGCATATAGTCGTGCACACAGAGCATCGATGTCCAGGGCGACAGTTGCTTTGAGTCCGTCTACTTGATCCATGTCATCATAGAGCGAGCAAAGCCTGTCCTTTACCTCACTATAACGGATTAGTGCAGTGAAGTCGTCCCAGGAATTCCAAGCCGAGACCCAAGTCCGCAGCTCCTTCAAGTCGTATAGTGCCTCATAGGAGAAGATCGCAAAACGCTATGCCTTGATTATTACGAAGATAAGGAAGACGATCACTTCCGCATACCGGAAATACAAGAGAACTCTTGGCCCAGCCGCAGCACTCCTCGCGGGCAGTTGGTTCATATTTAGATTGGTCAATATACTCCAACAAGTCACTGCGGTTCTTTTCTAGCCATTCAGCGGGTTGAAATTTCATCGAAGAGTAGCGGGCGAAACCATGCAAAGTGTATCGAGGAGGGACTTCAGCCACACTAGTCGTGGGGATCGTCTGTGTTTCAACCAGAGCGGAGAAATCATCCGGCACCGTAAAATTCTTTTGAGGGGGAAGACTGAAAATCCATCCATCTGAAAGAATAAGATACGGGTGGTTTATTAATTCTGATGCAGCGGGGCGAGCAATGGGGTTTCTGCAGAGGTGTGTCAATGCCAAAGAGTACAACTGTCGGAACATAATCGCACACGATGAAACAGCTGTCATAGAAGTCCTTTGCAGAGGGCAAGAGCTTGAGGCCAGTTGGCAAGGGCGGGGGTAACGAATCAGATAGCTAGAATGGAACAGGGCATGACAAGACTGCTGCGGCAGAAGAGTTTGAAAGGACACACTCTCTTCATCACTTTGTAGGCGTCTAGGCCCGTCCATGGGCGGCCATTGGACCACATTTCTATCACAAGACACCCCAAACTCCATATGTCTACTTTGACCGTGTATCCACCGCCATGCAATTTAGTGTTGATGACCTCAGGCGCCATCCAAAAAGTGCTTCCTTGCAAAGCTGTATAAACGAGACCGCGTTGATCAGCAACTTTCGAGACTGAGAAGTCTGTTATTTTGCAGAGACCATCTTGTTGGACCAAGATGCTTTCAGCTTTGAGGTCCTGTCTACTGGTGAGCATTCAACTCCCACAACCCTGTCAGAAACTCACGCGATGAAGGATGTGATGGGAGTGAAGATATGCCAGCCCGTCGAGAATTTGACTTGTGAGAAACTTTGTGACATTTCCAGGAAATGGACCGAACGATTGCAGGATTCGCCGTAAAGTGCCGCCTGGAACATATTCCATAAAGCTGAACCCAAAAAGGAGGTCATAGAGGATGGTGGGGGTGGCATTTCTTGACACCTACATGTTCACAATTGTATCGGTTTCTTCAAAATATAGATGCTTCACAACGTTTTTGTGGTCAAGGGCCCGGAGAAGGTCACATTCAAACTTGACAGCTTCAAGAAAAGATCGTTTCGTCTGGTTCGCTGACAAAACCTGTGATCCCCGGGGAATGTCTTTCTGCTTGACTGCCATAATTTGGCCACCAACAGGATCAAGCGCCATGTAGACATGACTATCCGAACCGTTGCTGCCAATCAGCTCTCCTCGTATCCAGTTGAATGGAACTTGAGACGGTCGTGAGCATGAAGCTTGTTGGCATCTCGCGTTTGCTTACTTGGGGCTGCACGAAAGCCAACGAAAGACACCGGAGTAGCTTAAAATTGCTACGTAAGTTGGATAAATGACCAATGGCCTTATTATTACCTTGCTCGTGGGGACGAGGAGGGGTATCAGACACTTGCAACCTTTGGTTATAATCGTAGAGGTCATGGTTATCATTGTTAATATCGTGAAATCTGGAATAAGAGTCACCACCCATCGGATTCCCGGAACTTGGGCCCGAGGTTGGTGTGGGTATCGCGGGTAAAGGGCGCACTCGCCGCGGCTGTGGCTCATCATTGGTCCCAAAACCATTAGTCTCAATCGTTATGTCCGCCGGGCGTGTTGTACGGTGAGGCGGAGATCGATAACCGGTTCCCCAGTGAGGATTGGTTGGTGATACCTTGTAAAATATTAGTGATCTGAAAAATAGAAAGAAAGCATGTCGCCCACCTGGTCATTAAGTGGTTGAGATATATTCCTTTGGCGCTGTTGTCCCGGAAAGTCGATCGGGGAACTTGGACTTAGAGGATTGGCAGAATGAGGAGGAGTTTGGAGTGGTGGAGAGAGAACGCGATCGACAATAAAGGCCAACGAAGCTTTACTGTCTCCACGAGCGCGACAAAGTGCAGCTAAGGAGGGGTCGTTCAAAGGATAACCAATTTGAAGGGATCCAATTTCAGTCTCGAAAATGAGTGCTCGAGCTTGGTCTTCTTCATCCCAGATACCGAGCTAACATAAACAGATGAGGTGAACATCGTTTTAAAGAGCCGCACAACATTGGCGCCCACCTTGGTGAGAATTCGGGTACGAATGATAGAGCCTTGGTCGAGAACGTCAGTGAGATCAACCGGGGTATAGCGCTCAGCATCGACAGTGACGACGACAAGAACACGACGGGATGAGACAGGTGATATGGGACTTCGGGGTAATTGGCGTGGATTTGAGTACGTCGTCGCCGACGTTGACCTCGAGGAGTCCATGAAGGTGGAAAGGCACAGTTTTATTACAATAATTATTTTTAAAAATAAATAAATAAATATTCCATCATGCATTTTCCCACGGATCTATTTTATTACAGCGTGTCGAAATATTTCCACCGCCACTCACTTCTCCTCCATCCACCATGTCCCAATACAAGACTGCCCTTCGTCAACAGCAGGCTGCTGATTCTCCAGAACAATCAAAGTATCGCGTAGAAGCCCAAAAACTCCAAGAATGGTTCCCAAGCTGGACCAACGATGGTGAGCATTGTCGACTTAAATTTAGGCGCGTCTCATCGTTTTTCTTCTGAAAGACCTCCAGTCCTTGCTTACAGAGGTACATGGAGATATTGAGCTAGCTGCTACGAGAATTAGCGACGGTCCGTTTTCTCCACGTCTTCATTCTATGTTTCTTCGCTGATCTCGTGCCAACAGGCAATGCTGAGCAATGGGGCTCTGTCTCTCGCAAAAAAGATAAGAAGACGCCGCCTTCTGCTCACGCCTCAAAAGAATCCCCTGCACGTGGAGATACCCGAGGAGTTCGTGGAGGAAGGGGGGGCAGAGGGGGTCCTGGTCGTGGGGGTGCTGTTCGTGGCCGCAGTGGTCCTTCCAGGGGTGGTGCAGTCAATGGACGGGGCTCAAGAGTCGAAATCCCTGCTCCAGCAGAGGCTGATGACGCCTCTTCGCTGCAGCCTCTCGCGAAGGATGCGTCTGAGTCCGCTGACGCGTCAGCCGAGCCTGTTGCTCTAGAGCCTACGGGGCAACAGAATGGAGTTGCAACGAGTGCGTCATCTTCCCAGCTTATATCTCCTCCTGCTGCATCTTCGACGGCTTTGACTGGCACTGGCTCGGCACCATCGTGGGCAGTGGAGTCTGAGCTCAATGGTTCGGCAGCTTTGGCTTCAAACAAGCCGGCGTCAACTCCAGCCACATCAAAGAAATCATGGGCTCAAATTGCTCGGTGCGTACCCAACAATGCTCATAAACAGGACTTTCCCCCTTTTAATAAGATTTTTCCGATTGTAGACCTCAAGAAAAACCTGCTCCGCCCCCTACAGCGGTCGTTCCTGCAGTTGCCACAGTACCCTCACAACCATCCGCCCAAGTGCCTCAACTCGCTGCTTTACAACCTGAGGCAGAGCTCCTGGCTCAGAAGTGGGAGGAACCGACCACCGTACAAGCTCCCATATGGGAAGACGAGCCGCAATCTAAGCCAGCTACATCGGCTACAGAGGCGTGGCCTTCAACGTCTGTGTCAGAAGAACCTCAGCCGGAGCAAGTGCAACACGACGCTCAAGTGGAAGTGCCAAAGGAAGTGCTTCCTGCGGAACCTGAGAAACAGCAACTACCTGCTTCAAAGTCTGAACCAGCGCCTATTGCACCTCAAGCAACCCCTGTTATTTCGCAAGCAGCTGTTGCAGCGACTCCGTCGCCAAAATTGTCAGTACGTCCTACTGCCTCAGCGCACCGCTCCAGTGCCCGATACAAAAATATCGATCAGCCTGTTGTCATGCCAAGCTCGTTTGGCTCTGGAATTGAAAAGGTTGGAATGCAGTTCGGCAGCTTGAGCCTTGGAGGAGACAGTTTTCTCGATTCAAATGCGTCAGTCTCTAATATCCCACTTTTCAAATTTAAAATGACCTCAGTTGGTCTAGTCCTGAGCAGGAGGCCCCAGTACCTGCACCTGAAACCCCATCGCAACCAGCTCCTACAGTATCAGTACCCACTGCCCAGGAACAACCTGCGGCACCTTCTGCGCCTGCCCCCGCGGCCCCATCTGTAAGCTCAGGCGTCACCTTTTCTCAGCAACCGGCACAACCACCGACGACTGTCCAGCAACCTCTTCATAACCTTCCTTCATCAGTATCACAACCTTCTCAACAACTCCCTGCACATATAACAGCGGCGGCGTCTCCAATCCAACAATTTACTCAACAACAAGCCCAACATCTTCAAACTCAGCACCAACAAGCCCAGCAACATTCTCTTGGATCTGTTCATCAACAACCGTTGCTTCAACAACAACACGTTCAGCAGCCTCAACATACTCCTCAATCACACAGCCAATACGCTCAACATGGTCTCCCGACCCATTTGGACCCCTCACAACAGTCTTTGCATTCGCAGCAGCAAGGTGGCTCTCACTCCAACTACTTTGGAGGACGTGGGGAAACATCAGCTGCGTCTGCCCCTTACTTTCACACCTCAACGCCTCCTGCTGGCCAAGCCCAGGACACCCCTTATGGTTCGTTTGGGCAGCTCAGTGCCCAGCCTCAACATCAGCAGGCCTCTCATCTAGCTGGCTTCGGACAGGACTACAATGCTTATGGAGACAACCAAAGAGTACGTTCTCTGTTGATCTTCTCACCCGATGTGCTCAATCCTGGTGATAGGGTTTCTATGACACTTACCAGCAGGGTGCGTTTGGTAACCGCAACGTTCTCGGTCATGAAGACGTTAAAGGTTTACCAGGAGGTCAGCAACAGCCTCAAACGACTGGCAACATCCCCCCCGCCAATGCACAAGGCTCCCAACCCCACGGATCCCTGCAAGCAGGTGGGCAACCCCAGCCAGCTAGTGCTCAGGCTCCCCAAGGCTACTCAGTCCCCTACCCTTATTATACCTACCCTCAAAGCCAGCAGTTTTATGGCTACAATCCTCCTTATGGCGCGGTTCCCCAGTTCAAGTACCCAGCCATATATCAGCCTCCTTCTGGCCCTGCCTCTGCCCCAAGTCCTGTCAGCAAACAGCCTGGTGCTGGTGTGCAAGGCAATCCCTACAACCAAGGCTTGTACCCTCAAGGCGGATACGACGAATATCAACCTCATCACCATTCTCAGCACTCTCAGCAACACACTCTCGGCCTGAACCAAGGTGGCGTCGCAGCTAGCGACTATGGAAAGCCTTTGTATGGAGGTGGTAATTTGGGCATTCAAGGATTTATGGGCCCTGCGGGACAAAGCACTGGTGGTGCTGGCGGTCCTACGTCCAATGCTGGCGGTCCTAGAGGTGCAGGATCTCCCGAGACACCTTACAAGCCATATTCTACGAAGGATGTCGGAGGAGTTGCGACTGGTCGTGGGGCTAGTCAACAGGGCCAAAACCAAGGGCAACCTCAAGGCCAAGGCCATGGTGGGCAAGTTCCTCAAGGGCAAGGCTTCTACGGCGGTGCCAGGTTTGGGGCGGGCGCTGGAGGCATCAGCGGTACTGGCGGCCCACAGCAAGGCGCGCATCACCCCCAAAATGGCCCTCAAGGTCATCCTGGTTATCCTCAGAGCGCTAACGATGGCAATTTCTATCAATACCGCGGACAACAGCAGGGTTACTGGCAGTAAATATGCAGAGATGTTATCGTTCATATGATTGCTCCTTTTCTTGTCATTTTTTGTCATGTTATTTTACCTTGCTCTATCGTCTTTTCTCTTTTTCCCTCTCTGATATCATATCTCCATGTTTCCTATCTTACATCACAACTCCGTCATCGTCGTTTTTGTACGTTATATAGTCCTGGGTCTTACGACTCAATGTGCGCATGATCTTTTGGCGAACTCGGCTTGCACGCCCTTTGATTGCAGTTGGGATAAAATTCAATGTTTTCCTATGTGGGAGAACAAGGACGTTGTCGTTTGCTGCTCCACGCCGCTGTGGAGACATCAAGCAGTGTGTATGTTGTATTAACCATTATGATCCAACCAAAAGACATCTATCTGATACTTACTCAGTAAGAAGTTACCAGTGACGTTCAGTCAGGGTAGCAATAGGAGAACTGCTGTCAGCCATGCTTACAATATAACTATCTTTACAATGGTATCTGTATGATTATTATTCTACGTCGTGGTATATCTAATGTCTTTTTAAGTTAACAAATCCATCTCAAAAAAGAAGTCCTTGACGGTAGATTAAGAAAGCTAATCCAATGGTAGATATCAACGACATTGTGGTCCGTAGAAGCAGGGAACTGGATCCATGCCCTGCATGAGTAGGCGCCCACCATCTGACCTCCGACCACAACAATGGTCCGAATACGACACAGGCCGTCCAGAACTAGAGTGTTTATCAATAAACCATTCTCGGACATATGCGTGCGACATACAACTAGTAGAGCCTTGAGAAAGAGTGTAGGGTATTGATAGAGGCGCGGGACACGGTTTTGAGATATTTCTTTTTCGCCAGCCAGTAGGGGATGCGCAGCTATTGGGTGCGTGAACATGACCCAAATTGAGTAGAATGCGACGGCAAAGAAATGGTAAGCAAGAAGCATCGGTGATGGGGCGATGCTAGAGCAGATGATCACTCAGAGATGGACGATAGAAAAGATATAATCATGACAAACCCGGAGAGCAAAGAAACAGGTCCGTTCACACACTCGCCCCCAAGTTGAAAATATTTAAAGCATCCTGTACGAAGAACGGCGAGGGCGTCATCTATCAGGCAATCAATTACTGAACAAACACTGAGGAGGAACATTGACTGACCGTCTGCGCCGAACAAGTCATATAGCGCAACGCTAAGGATATTGATGGTGGAGGACAACGGCTTTCGACTCCAATGCCAGGTCCGTACTGCCCTTTTAACTTCACTCCAGTTTGCAAAATCATCTACAGAGGCAAGCAGTGTCCGTAACATCACAACATCATTGAAAGCAACTGTCATTCCGCCTCCTGTGAGAGGGTGACGCATGTTCCATGCGTCCCCAACAAGGATAACACCCTTCTTAGAGCCTTGCCGAACAGGAGGAAGGAAAGAATTAGGCATGCGTCTTATACGATCATTGGCAAGAGCGGTTTTGATAGGAAGGTGAAGCGAAGACGGCAGTTGTGGAACGATGTTGTCCAAGATATGAGCCTATGTGCATCTAGTCAGGATGTGTAATAATAACGACAGCAGGTACGTACTTTTAGATCGGACGGTAGTGGAGCTTTTACATCAACAAGCATTCGTGTATCGTGTTCCGAGATCTGGTAAAGAAGTACGGGGCCAAACCCTTTACAAAGTGCGACGGTACCCTGGTTGGGTATCGGGAGAACAGCGTCCTTAAGAATTGCACCAACAAAATGGCTTCTGGTAGTAGGCTGGGCACCAGAGGCTCCCATGACGTGAGCTCTGAAATTGGAGAAACAGCCGTCCGCGATGAAGACAAGTTTTGCCAGCCAGGCCTCCTTCTCACCATTGCGTATGGCACGTACTCCTGTAACTGTTCCCACATGGTCTTCGATTAAATCAGTCACAGTTGCTTCTAAGAGCTCCACTCCTTTTGCTTTTCTTGCGGCTGCTCGAAGAGCCATAATGAATCGGCCATGGTGAAAGCTTCGGCCTTCATTCGCTCCAGGGTAAGGTATATGGACGGAGTTTCCGTCATTGAGGACGCAGTATCCACGGACTGGTATTGCGTCAATTCCGTCGAGGCAGTCTTCCAAACCGAGCTGGCGCAAAGCACTGACACCACCTGGCTGAAATAGTTCTCCGACTATGCGGTCAGGTTCAGCTAAGGATCGTTCAAGAAGTGCTATACGGAGAGGAAACTTTCTTGGAAGAGTTGAAAGAGCGTGAGCGAGGGCGCAGCCAGCTATTC
This sequence comes from Arthromyces matolae, assembly GCA_018855395.1. NCBI lineage: Eukaryota > Fungi > Basidiomycota > Agaricomycetes > Agaricales > Lyophyllaceae > Arthromyces > Arthromyces matolae. The sequence continues at coordinate 24,730 of JABAJW010017943.1, forward strand.
CAGCGCCGACGATGAGGACGTCGTAGTTGGTCATAGTAGTAGTGAATGATTTGACGCGTTTAATATTATTTATATGTCAGTCGACATTTTATTTTCAAGCCTCGGCTTTATCCGACTTCATCTGGACTCTTCGATGATCGTGGTCTGGGGCTTTCGTTCGGTTAGATTATCCTTGCGATGGTCTGGAGAACCTGCAAGAGAGGATACAAGTACCGTTGTCTTGACGGGTGCCAGGTCTGGTGTTTTTCTCGACACTAGATTTCACAAAGAAACCCTGGACCTCGACTGGGCCTTTGCGGGATATCGCACAACTGATCCATGTATCTACTACATATATTTTACTCGTGTCCAATTTTGTACCAACCTTAACAATAAGGCAGGCCAAATGAAATCACGTTCAAGCACCTCATCGATTCTAGAACACCAGTAAGTCGACTACCAAAAAAATGTCAGACTCGCTAAATGCCCAACCCCAAAATAAGAACATTGTCGAGGACAAAGGCCTGAATTCAACTTTGCCCGATGGGACAACTCTCGAAGTTGGGGAGATGATAAATCCCGAGACTGGGAATATGACAAGCTTCGAAGAGATTTGGAGAGATGAAGAGGAAATTGACGGCACATCTGTCCTCTTTTTGAAGAACTTATCAGGCACAGCTTGGCAAGGACGTGTTGGAAGTTACCAGATGGCTTTAGGTCGGGCGCAGGATCAAAGTTTCTGGGCCTGGCAGGCGAAGATGGAGCAGGACAAGTGGGTGGTCAAGTTTTCGACTTCCAATGTTGACGACGAAGAGGTCGTTTTCTTACCTACATATGAAGAGACAGTTCTTTGGGAGGAATCCTCTACTGTGAGCTGGGCTGGAGAGAAATGGGTTGTCCTTGAACGTAACTAATGATTGTAACAGAGAAGAGAAAGTACGATTTTAGGTCCTGTGGATTGCAGTCATCAACAGGCCTGTTGAATGAGGAAAGAGAAGACCCACCCAAAAAATCCGCCTAGAATCAAATTTCTCTGCGAAAGCTCGAATTCATCTATCTCTTCGCCATGATATGTCTTTCCCTCTTTCATCTGATTCGGACCATCACCAACTGGCTTGACACGGATTGACTGGAGAGGGCCAAGGTCAAGATCACAAAACGCCTCAACTAATCTTGCTCCGATCCATATCACAGTCCTGAGCGTTGCGAGGGTGATGAGGACTCCGGATACCATAAACTGACATGCAAGGCAGAGTTCTTGAAACCCGGGGAATAAATCTTCAGAGGTAGCCGTCCCAGGAGAGTGCCATTTCTCAGAATCGAGATCGATGTATCTGGGCAATAACGTGCCGAAAATGAAGATGGAGAGAAAAACGACAGGAGGTGCGTATTGCATAAAGACGGCGTGTTGCCAGGACAGAGAGAGGTCTGCTTGGAGTAAGTGGCGTTGGAGTTGCTGTAAGGCTGATGGGAGAGGCCGTGCAGGAGGAAGGCGTCGGTTTGCATTCAAGGAGGGCATTGCAACGATATAGAAGGTTTGAAGTCAGTATACGTTGAAATTTATAGGGTGTCAGCCGCAAAAAATGACAATATAAGACGTATGATATTGAATGAATCCAGTATGTATTAGACACGGCTCTGTACATTTCCCCTACAAAAAAAGGTTATTAGGAACATAATTTCAAAGGGGAAAACATACCTATTAATCGTTGCAGCTTGATGAAGCTTCTCCTTCTTCTCCAAAGCTGAAGTCTTGACCCCCTGTAAAAGAGCAATCATCTCTCTAGCCACTCTCTCCTCAACTTTTCTTCCCGGTCTCCCTCTGCTTGATTCTAGTATATTTTCGACCGCAAACCACATCCTCTTTTTTTCTGCTAATGCAGTGGGTTTGACGATCGTTTTCCCTCCCTGACGATGGTTCAAATTTCTGACTGCCGGCGCTGCTAGCAGTATCGCCTCACGCAGTATTGGCAGAGGAGACGCGCGTGTAAAGGTGTGGATATAAAGCAGAATGTTGGATACGATTTTCGATGCGCGTGCGCGGTGGCCGTGTCGCATGAGATGCGAGGTGAGGTAATGCAAAAGGGGGTCCTCTGCGGGCGGAATAGACATCAACGTTGAGTGTACTGGGGCAGCAGGTACAACGGGAAGAGCAGTGCGAGTGTCTTGAACAGCGACGTGACTCTGTCCTAGTGAACGCAATGACTTGTTCAGAGTATCAACGTCGCGTGGGCTTAAATTATTGGAGCTCATCGTCGACAATTCCCGCACACTGATACCATGAAGACATCGCAAGGAACTTGGACGTAGAGACGAGATTATTGAGGCCCACATTTTCTAGAGAGAACTATACATATGTAAAACAAAAATGATGCACGAAAATGTTTGTTTGGTAACGAGGTCATACATAAACACTACAAAATCCCTACCCAGTGATAGAGAACAGTACCCTGAAGTCATACATCAGTGCACGAGTAGTCAAAGATTGTTCTATGCGATCTTACACTGCTGTTGTCTTTGCGAACAACTTTCCGGTTGACTAGCGCGATTAAGCACTTGTTAACTCGCGCTTGAATTAGATCCGGTGGTTTGACAAGGTCAAGTACTTGGTCATCCATTAGGCATCTGGATATCCTGCATAGAAAGAAGAACTAACGTTTTACTCCCTGAGGCACTGCATTGAGAAGTCCATCAATAACACTTTCCATACTTCGCCGGAGGTTCTAGGACAATCTGTGAGTTTCCGAAGACAGCAGATTGATCATGGTTCTGTGCATACCGGATCGCTGCCACGAAATTCCAGGGGCAAACATGAGATGATTTTTTCAATTTCCAGCTAACAAAAATCAACCATAGAAGAACATTATGAGGGAGTGACTTACACTCCGTTCCTTCTTTTCTTTCGCTGTTAACTTTGCTTTGCCGATCTTTTTCTTTAAGATGCCTGTTGGTTTTGCTGTCGGTCCAGATGTATTTGTAGAGACATTCGCAGTGAAGGTAGTCTCAGCCTCTGTAGCTTCAGTCATGGCCGTTTTATCTGCAAGTGCAAGTGCGGCCTCCTCTGCTTCGCGTTTCTTGGCCTGGAGTGCTGCCATCGCCTGCAACGCTGCCTGCTCTGAAAAGAAAATGAAAAGAATTAGTAAAATATAATATTAAATATGCCGATAGACGTACCAGCCCTTCTCTTAGCCATGACAAATGACACTTCGGTTGGAGCCTCAAATTGTAGGTTTAATAATGGGAGGGGCATGAAGATAGAGATGACTATACCTGGGGCCAGTCAACAGTAAGAGCATTCATGTTCATAATATACAACCAGCTTGCGAAGGATTCGTTGAACTTGGCCAAAGAGTCACTAAGATTCTTCATTCGTTCAATATTGGCCTGCAATGCATCGGTCTCGTCAATAAACTCGGACATAGCAGGTTCAAGAAATCCAAGTCCATGTGGAGCATCTGGATACGCCCCTGAGCGTGAAAGAGCAAAGAGAGAGCCTTGTGAGACGCGTTTGAGCGGTGTTCGATGGGGAGTCTGGGTGGTGGGCATTATTGGATCTACAGGCCACGTGAGTGACGCGTTTGGGTAGTTGTTTGGCACAGTTAGCTTTCAACGGCTCCGGATTATATCGGTTTCTTCTTCAAATTCATATCCTCCTCATTTCTGTCCTTAAAAATTCAAACATGAGACCCACTCTGCCTACATCCAGTGATATGCCCGGACGTATGTTAACTTTTGTTTTATGCCAAATTTGACTAGAACTGATAATTTCAATCTTCAAATTGGTCACACTTCTTGCACGCTATCTTTGCACTTGAAATTTCCACCTAAAATCCTGTCGTCGCTACCCTTGGATCAATGTCGAACAGCAAAGGTCTATGTAAGGCACTTGGCCTATCAACCAGTTTTCGCAACTAAAGTACAGTCAGAACCTTTGGTGGGGTGACAGCACAGGACTCAGGCAAAAGGGTGTTGTTCAATATAGTGCGTATCGCTGAAGCTTTAATAAGGAATACCACTTACGAGTACATTCTACCTTTTCTGACCTTGCAACCATTTACGCGATATTGCTGCTGGCACACACGCACTTCTTTTCGAACTCGAATCACCCACAATAGCGCTCTCGCCCTTCCAATCGAAAGCTGCACCTCAAATGGTTCGCAGCTACCTCTTCAACGGTTACCGCAGACTTGGAGGAGAACTTTTGTTCTGGTTGGTACCTTTCGCAACTGGTAAGTAGTTTTCTCACTTCTAGTTCTGGATAATGCTCAAGCTGTTGTTGACAATGTATAGGCTATGGAATTTACACCTGGGGGAAGGCTAAATACGAATGGTTAAACAGCAAGGCTGGACACCTTGCATCAGGTGGCGACCACCATTGACCTACATACTATAGAATATAATTCGCCTTTTTTTTCATGAATCCATGCGAATGAGTTCTTGATGGGGAAATCAATGATTTATTTGCGACGAACAAATAATGTCCATATATAACCACGAGAATTTTTTTGCTTCAATCTGGCATTCTGCCCAAGGATGCCAGAGCAACACACTCAATTTCTTCATCCCTCCACTGTCTTCGACGTCCTCAAGACTTATCCTCGTAACGATGGCCTGTCTGTCGTCGACTTAATGGACTCTCGTGTCCATGGTGGCCTTACTTACAATGATTTCCTCCTCTTGCCAGGAAAAATTGACTTCCCTGCGTCCGATGTCGTCACCGAGAGCCGCATTACTCGAAATGTCACCCTCAAAACTCCGTTTATGAGTAGTCCTATGGACACTGTCACAGAAGCACCGATGGCCATCGCTATGGCGGTGAGCATTTGCTGCATTGGCTCAATCGAAGTCATCTCAACTTGCATTCACAGCTTCTCGGAGGCATAGGTGTTATCCATCACAATCAGTCCCCTGAGGCTCAGGCTGCTATGGTCCGCGCCGTTAAGAGGCATGAAAACGGTTTCATCACCGACCCGATCGTCCTGTCGCCGTCTCATCTCGTTGAAGATGTATTGGATATCAAAGCTCGCCTTGGCTTCTGTGGTATCCCAATTACAGGTGTGTACATGTTTCCATTCCATTTTCCGGATGAGATCTTCTACAATAACCTTCGTTCTGCTGAGTAAACGCGTTCATCGTGTGGTGTGCGGATATTTATGCTTTGTCTATCTGATTCTTTCCCATCATGATCATTTCTTCATGTGGCATTTACTCATTCACTTATTTAAGATACCGGTTTTCTCGGCGGAAAGCTCGTTGGCATTGTCACTGCGCGTGATGTCCAATTCCGCGACGCCAAAACCCCGCTTCACGATGTCATGACCACTAACCTTGTTACCGCATCCACGGGCATCACACTTCGTGAGGCCAACGACATTCTTCGTGACTCTAAAAAGGGCAAACTCCCCATTGTTGATGCTTCTGGGAACTTGGTCTCTCTTCTTGCCCGCTCTGACCTCCTCAAAAACCAATCCTATCCTCTTGCTTCCAAAAAAGCCGATAGCAAGCAGCTCTATGCCGCTGCTGCGGTTGGAACGCGACCAGCTGATCGCGAACGCCTCGCTCTGCTTGTAGAGGCTGGTTTGGACATCGTTATCTTGGACTCTTCTCAAGGAAATTCGGTCTTCCAGATCGACATGATTCGCTGGATCAAGTCCACATACCCCGTTCTTGAAGTCATCGCAGGGAATGTCGTGACCCGCGAGCAAGCAGCGTCGTTAATCGCGGCTGGTGCCGACGGTTTGCGCGTTGGGATGGGTTCTGGATCCATTTGCATCACACAGGAGGTTATGGCAGTGGGTCGCCCACAAGCAACTGCTGTTCATGCAGTAGCTGAGTTCGCAAACAAGTTCGGTGTACCCGTCATCGCTGACGGTGGCATTGGAAATGTGGGCCATATTGTCAAAGCCCTCGCTCTTGGTGCAGGTGCAATCATGATGGGTGGATTACTTGCTGGCACGGAGGAGGCCCCCGGTGAATACTTCTACCATGAAGGCAAACGTGTCAAGGCGTATCGTGGCATGGGCAGCCTGGAGGCCATGGAGCAGGGCATCGCGAAAAAGGCCGCAATCAAGGGTAAATATCCGTCTCCCAGTCAGTCCACCGTGGTCGAGAACGCTGCGACGTCAAGATACTTCTCTGAGAGCAGTGCTGTCAAGGTGGCGCAGGGTGTTTCGGGTGACGTTCAAGACAAGGGTAGTGTCAAGGCGTTCCTCCCTTACCTATACGTTGGTGTGCAGCATTCACTCCAGGATATTGGCGTGAAGAGTATTGCCGCCCTTCAGGAGGGCGTTACAGTTGGCGAAGTCAGGTTCGAGTTAAGAACCGCTAGTGCTCAGGTTGAAGGTGGTGTCCATGGCCTGAACTCGTAAGTTATTCGCCTCGTCTTTCCGACCTGTTTATGGGTTCTGATGGATATCCCTCAAGATACACCAAGAGGCTCTTTGCCTAAACAAAGGCTCCGTACTCTTTGCTATCGACTAGGATCTGTATCAGTCAAGATTTCTTGAATATCCACATGTATCTGTTAGTTGTACAAAATCGAACCCGTCGAAATAATGCCATTCAGGCATGCCACATCTCGAGTAAACCTCGCATTAGTATGTACATGAATAGACAATAAATACTAAATCGCGTCATATTGAATCTCACGATCTGCGAAGAAATGAGTCCAACTTCATGTTGGAAGTAGCGTTCTGTGGGATCAAGAGAACAAGTCATGAATCAGCAGCAAGATTATGCAAGGACATACATAATACTTGCCTTTCCATGGTTCTCCCTCCTTTGCACCGGACTCTTTTTCGTTGGAGACTGGATTTCTTGTGAATGCTAAAAGGGCTCCAAATGGCAAGAGACTTACTTTACTGGTGCGAGGGTCAGATTTTGTCTAGAACAACATTAATCCGCAAATCTGGATTTCTGGAAATTTGGGCATAAGTACTTACTTTTGTTAGGGTCAAAGGAGCTTTCGAAGCTGTAGTGTTGTTGTCATCAGCGTTGTCAATCTTAGGTCTTTTACCTCGATCTAAGGGGGATGCTGTGTCCGTAAGATCAATAATATCGCTATCGCAAGGGCTCCGTGGTCGTTTCGATAGCGATTTCTGCGATTTGGCAATTTGCTTTGCAAACATGGCTTGTATGCCATCTTTACGGGATGCGAGCGGTTCAATAAATGCAGGGGATTCAGTCCCAACTTTCCCAACTTCCTTTGGTACTTGGTAGCTATAAAACATCAAAGAGGAATACAGAGCGTAGGAGACAACGAACGTACCACTCAAGGGGGTGTGTTTCGTCAGAATAGGGCTTGACAAGCTTGGTGAGACCGGGTGTCCAGTGTTGAGAAGAATCGATGTCTAGCCATTCATCGAGAGCAGCGCGGGTGGAAAGTATGACTGGTTGGCGGTCATGAAGCCAGGAGAAGTCTTTGTTGGAATCAGTGGTTACAATAGAAAATGTCCACAGAGGAGTAGTTTGGCCTGACTGTTGTTGAAAGGAATGAAAAGTAATCGACAACGTGAAGTTACCTTCCAGGATGACTGTATCGTAAAGTGCGGCCATAATCATTACTGCTCCATTACGATGTCTCGTAAAGTGGGGAAGTTTCTCCTTGCCTTTGGTGAGCCATTCATAGTATCTAATAAATTCAAGGATTATAGCCACAGTAGTGACACAGAAATAGATAGTACCCTTGCGCAATGACACCACACCGTTTCTTCCCCTTGATACTCGCCCACATGCCTCCACCATCGACGAGGTTCTCTGCACGAGCATTTGTTGTGCTAAGAGTCTTGTCTTCATACTTGCTCCAATGAGGCACGAGTCCCCATTTCATTGTATGCAGGACGTAGCCACCATTTTCGCCACGACGCAGAACAGGGGCCTGAGTCCGTGGCGCAATATTGTATCGAGGAACGAACTGATCCTCATCTATCCAGTCGTCGGCATCAACACCGTCGTATCCAGGAACGTGTCTTATCTCGTCACGCTGGTATTTTTGAGTTATGAAAATAGGTTAAGAGCAAGAAAAGCCTACTGCAAGACGGAGTGCAAATCGTCCACACATGAAGGGTGTTATTTGTGCCTGTTGACGTGCTGATGAGCTCCGTTCTCACGACGGCGAAAGAGTGAACCGCCACCACGGCGCTGTCGAGTTCAACATGGAGTTCGCCGCCGTAAAGCTTCTCGAGTCTGCAACGCATCGTACGCTACATGCTCAAGCATTCTCACGCTCTTCTTCGCAGGCATCCCTTGTGCTGACCGACTTACTTTCGCGTTATCTCGCTCTCCTGACCTCGACTTGTGCCAAATACGCGACCCATGCCGGTCGTACTAACATCACTGTGCATGACGCACTGGGTGCTCTCGGAGAACTTGGTGTCGGGATTGATGAGCTAAGAGAGTATGCTGGTTCTGAGGGCAAGGAGTTAGGGCGTTACGCCATATGGAGCGCCAGAAGGGTAGAAGACTTAGTAGAGCTCAAGGGTGAGTAAACGATGATTTGGCGCATGCTTCCAGCCCAACGATTTTCCAGCGCAATTGAAGGACGGGACAAAAATGGATCGCGACGATATTATTCCGCTCATATATGCACCCTATCTCGAGGTTGAGACCGACTCTGATGAAGAGGAAGAAGAGGAATGTGGCGAAGAAGAGAATTTTATAAGAATTAGGTCATTTCATGATATGGACGACCAGAGAATATCCCCACCGCCAAGTAAACGACCCCGAACAACGAATTGGCAATCTCCAGACCATATACCCGATTTTTTACCTCCATTTCCAGCACTTACACCTGCTGAAACCCCAGATCCAACCCCTGCTCGAGACGTTCCCCAACCAGCCTTTGAGCCACCACCGCCTGTGACCTCGACAGGCGTAAACCCTCCCGCTGCGGCGCTGACAGCAACGTCAGCATCGGATTATCTAATGCAAGTGCCATATGAGCAGTCATCTCTAGCCCAGGTGGGAGAATGGCACTTGCCTAGCCAACGATCGCACGACGCACACGCACACACTACTTTAATAGAGACGGAACCAGCGTTGGTGAAGGCCTATCATCATATCTTGACACACCCACCACTGGCGCAGGTACCGCAGCCAACACTTTCAAGATACAAGGTATCGATGGGACTATTGAAGTTGCTGGAGACAGCACCTCGATGGGATGTAGCAGACACGTTATACGGGAGCGTTGCACCTAATACACCAAAGGTGCCAAGTATTGGACCAACATACCCTATCCCAGTCGGAGACAACAATGCACAAGAGAAATTCCCTCCTACACTTCCTCGTGCTGTCAATGCGGCAGAACGAATTGCGCCTATGGCAAGCCAACAGGGGTCGCGTATTCATGAACTGGCCAGAAGTGTGCTGCCGGTATGTGAATTGACAGCTTAATTGATTAAACCAACGTAACAATTTTTACAGCCACCAATTGTATCTAGAGTCAGTCGACTTACCCATCCACCACCTTTGCAAAGAGGTACGAAATTATTGGTATATGGAGGAGGCGTTCCTGCGCCGTGGAATGCGAATGCGCTTCCTGCAGGCGATGTGAAAGACAAAGAAGATCCTGAAGGGAAGACGAATAAGGCAGCATTGTCAGATGCGCGTTTATTCGCGACATGGGAGGTAGAAACGAAGGATTTCCGGGTGGGAATTGCGCCACGACGGACGCGTAACAGTATAGTTGTTGCCAGGTAGTTGCTTACAAATATGTAGTCTACATGTTCAATGTTCACTGCGACGTCGCTGGCGGAGATTAGCCGCAACACGTCCGTTATATCCTCTTCATCGTCGTCCTCGTCAACGAGCGACCTTAACGAACGTCCTGTCCGTCCTGCTCGTCTCTTTGCCGCTCCCCGTTCCGCCTCGGACAACGTCCGTCAGCTTCCTGGCTACATTTCACGCGAGCTTGGGGTAGAAACAGAATCAGTACCGTCTGCCAGACCACGCTTCAACTCGCCCCGCGACTTCGAGTTTGGCGAAATCCTGGGCCATGGGTCCTACTCGACGGTTATTAAGGCCCAGGGCAAAAAGTCAGGTCGCGCCTATGCTATCAAAGTCCTCGACAAAGCACATCTTCAGCGACATAACCAACGACGAACAGCTTATGCTGAAAAGGAAGCACTGGTCGTCCTGGGTACCTCTCATTCGGGTATTGTAGGCCTACATTCAACTTTTTCTGATGCTTGGTCCCTCTGTGAGTCATTGTCAATGTTGTTGATTCCTTGCTAACCAACTTAGACTTTGTCCTTGATCTCCTTCCCAATGGTGACCTGCGCGCTTTAATCGTTCGCTATGGCTCCCTTTCCCTCGCCTGTACACGTTACTACATCGCTCAGCTTGTCGATGCAATTGCCTATATCCATTCGAAAGGTGTCATGCACCGCGACATAAAGCCTGAAAACCTTCTCCTTGACTCGTGTTTTCGACTCGCCCTCGCAGATTTCGGCACTGCCAAGGTCCTTGGTGTCAACGACAGCAAAAATGACAAGGATGGGGCACCTTATTCTAATACTTTTGTCGGGACTCCTCAATACTACTCTCCGGAGCTTCTCTCCAACTCTCACACCTATCCTTCATCGGACCTATGGGCCTTAGGGTGTGTTCTATTCGAGCTTCACACGGGCATCTTTGCTTTCAACGGTCCTTCACCGCTGATCACTTGGCGCTTAATCAAGGACTTATCCTATACCATCCCTGATGGATTTGATACCGATGCCGCAGACCTCGTGCGGCACCTACTGCTGGTCGACCCAGCTGAAAGACTTGGTGCAGGAAAAGATGGAAATGACATGCTTGCACTTCGAAACCATCCCTTTTTCGATACTGTGGACTGGGATACTATATGGAAGGGGGCACATCCTCCCCTTGAAAGTGGGCTCAAAGAGCCGCCAGAGCCGGTGACCCCCCTACAGTCGGATGCCGAACTTAGCGCCCAGTTGAGAGAGGAGAGGATGCAAGAGGAGGATGACGACGAGATTGCCTGGGCGAAAGATGCTCGCATCGCTGCATACCTTCCTGGTTTACGGCACGTCAATGGGGATGGCGCACTATTGGTAGCTCCCAATGGCGAATACAGATTCCCAAGGGTGGAAGTGGATGGTCACGAAGATGCTAGTATATCATATGATGCTCTGAATGCCCTGGATCTCGCTCGTGAGATTGCACCGACGTCTGTTGTCGAAGCAGAAGCTGAACGAGCGCTCGACCGGCCCCTCAATGTCGATGTAGTAGAAGACGACATGGTGCTTAATGGGGCTGGAACGCCGGCGCCTCTTGTTCCTTTCTCAACACCACTAGAGAACACCACGCCAGCAGAAACGACTATTTCACGCCAGACACCGCCAGAATTATTCACTGCACTGGACATTTCATCTTCTTATCCACGATTTTCACATCTTTTGCGCAAGAAAGAGTCGCTCATTCTCTCTACGCAGCTTCTCCCGGAAGCTTCGGCTCCAGGAGGTCTTGTCAAGCTCCTCCCGCGCTTGCTGTCGGGCTCGTTGAGAGGCAAAAAGCCCAAGCTCAAGGAGCGGGCATTATTACTCACTGACCAACGTATATTGTGCGTGAGTACCGGAAGTAAGAGCCTCCCTACACTCAAAGCCGAATATTCGTTGGCGAAAAATGCTGGTTTGCATATCAGTGGTGTTCAGACAAGTGGTAATGACGGAATCTTGATACTTACTGTGAGTTCCGCTCTTACCCTTCTTGGTTTCGACACAGTACTCAAACATACTAGGGTGACAAGGGCGTGGTTTATACTTTTCACGAGGTGGGTGCGCAGGAAAGATGGATACAAAATATCCGACCTTTACTGAACAGTCTTCGCTAACAATCACTTATAACATATGTAATTAACTTATAGTTTTTCTGGATATAATAAATGGTTGTCTGTGGTTTTCGATAGTAACAAAAAATGGTGACAAAGAATAACATTATCTACAGATACAGCAGCATGAAAACAAACCAAGTCATAAAGTACGAAGATCCGCAGGTTAAATTAATCCTATTGCGCTACGTAAGTAAAGTAGTCCGGATAGTCCATCTAGTTGTCTCCCACAAATCGAAAAACCGTGTAAACGATAAGAGCCCCCAAACAAACAATCAAAGCGAGGGCGCCTCCGACGTACATCATCGTTTCAAGTTTACTGGGTTCAAGTGCAGATTTAGAAGTTTGTGCGGATGGTGGCAGCCCGGCGCGAATCTCGTCGAGGCGTTTCCTCCTTGCAAGTTCGAAGTCTAGCTTCTGCTCTTTGCGAATGATAGTGGTTCGCGCGTCTTCCTCGTTGAATGACATCCCGGCAGAACTGAGGAGGACGTGAGATGGGTAATGCTGCTCTCGCCATTGCTCAATTTTGCTACAAGCGACCGATATCCGCAAAAAGTTGGGGTCGGAGGTGACCGCTTTCAAATGGATTCTTCGTGCATACTCAACAAAGATAATCGCAACCTCGCGCGGGTTCGTTGAACGCATAATGAGCTACAACTGTCGGTTCAATTCGGAAGTAGATAGAGGAGATTAGTTGAACCCACCCTTGCCGCCTCTGCCTTGCGAATTTTGATGTTTCGATCAAACATAGTTGGGTTCATGAAACACAATTCCAACGTGGCTATTGCCATGGTGGCAGGAATCGCGCAAAAGTTGAAGACACTTTGGTTCTTTATCAGGCGAAGGTAATCCAAAGCATCAACCGCGTGTCGGAGTGCGTCAACTATCATACCGCTTTGTGCCCACAACGCCTGTTCCCGTGCATGAGGTGCATACATGTCCTTCATTTCGGAGAACCCGTATTCTTTCTTTCCCCAGATCTCGCGCGGCCAAAAGTATCGTTGTTCCTCTACATCTTCACGGTAGTCACGAATGATGTTGGTCTTCTGAAGGAGGAGACCCATTGAATCGGAAAGCTCGAGTTGATCTTTGAGCCATGGAACCTCTTTGCCAGAGGCGGAAAAGATGCCGGATAGGCCCTCTCCAACCAGCCCAGCAACGTAATGGCAATATAAATCGTATTCTGCGATGGTATTGAGGTATATGGAGCCGGTCGCTGCGGCTTTATGAGCGTAGTCGGCCATCCCAGTGGCCATTTTTTCTGCAATATCAACGATGACCTCACGGTAGCTAGAAAAATGCTACTTGAGCAAACAAGGGTTTTGGCAGAGTAAAGTATACTAACGAAGGGTCAAGACGATTGACTTCTTCCACGACGACGTCGTATTCGACAAGGAGTTGACGATCTTTTTCATTGGGACCGCACCCGTCGAATTTCCAGCCGGGGGTAACGGTGTGTTTATGGAAAGCGCGGAGAATGGGTTGCTTAACGTCGTCGGGAATGGTCATGTCATCTTCAATGGTATCCAATCCACGGAGGACTAGATAGAACATACAGATCTACATAACGTGGGTATTTAACCAAGAATTGGTGGTCGAATTAAGAAACACTTGCCGTCCGGGCCAAGTCACCATCAAGCTCCTTGATTACGGCTGAGAAGCTTCGGCTAGTTTTGTCAAGAAAAGACCAGCAACGTTGCATAGACTCTCTGTCCCAGCCAGAGGTCTCGTGCTCCTTCATAGAGGTAATGTCGCGCTTTTGTTCATGATAAAAGTAAAACTGAACCAGACTGCGAAATTCATTGGGATGGGTGAGGAGAAGGATAATCCAGTTTTTGATGCTCATAGTGGTAGTAACTGAGAACTCAAAAAAGTTGCCTGACTTGTGTGTCAATATTTTCCTTTTCCCTAAGCGCGACAGTCACGTGCATGCCTACCCTAAATAGATCCATCACATGAACGCGTTAGTTGGACGCGTCCGACTTCCTTGTTCCAACCCAAAACCAAGATGCCACTCGTTCGCATCGAGCTCTGCGACTTCAAATCATATAGGCAAGCAATGTAAATATTCGTGCTTTCTTTTTTCTGATAATATTACTTTCCAGGGGACATCAAACCATTGGGCCATTCAAAAATTTCACATCTATCATTGGTCCAAATGGCGCTGGTAAATCAAATCTCATGGACGCAATCTCTTTTGTGCTTGGTGTCAAGAGCGCCCAATTAAGAAGTTCACAACTTAAAGACCTCGTATACCGTGGTAGGAGACTCGCAAGAACAGATGATGAGGATGAAGGTTCGGAGGCTGGTGGTATACAGGATGACGATGAGGAGGGTGAAGGTGAAGGAACTGCCAAAAAAGCATGGGTTCTCGCTGTGTATTCAGACGCAAACAATGTGGAGCATAAGTTTCAGAGAACGTATGTTTACTTTCTAATCCAAATTCCATGCACTAATGACATCCTCTTAGGATCTCGACCGCAGGTGCTTCCGAGTATAGGCTCAATGAGAGAGTTGTCACATACTCTGCTTACAACATGGCTCTTATACAGCAAAACATTTTGGTGAAGGCAAAAAATTTCCTCGTATTCCAAGGAGATGTTGAACAGGTTGCCTCGCAATCACCGCTTGCATTGACCCGTCTCATCGAGCAAATCAGCGGGTCTCTCGAACTCGCTGCAGAGTACGACAAGGCAAAAGAAGCACAAGAGAGGGCCACTGAGAATGCGACGTTCAATTTTACGAAGCGCCGGGGGATTGCTGGGGAGATCAAACAATATAAGGAGCAAAAGGGAGAAGCAGAACGGTTTGAGAGTCTCTGCTCTGAGAAGGTTCGTCTTGATTCCATGTTCACAAGGGATCAATGGTTGACGTGCTCGCAGGACGACTTGATTCTCAGACGTCATGTATTCAAATTGTTCCAGATTGAAGAGTCCATTGAAGATAACTCCAAAAATATTGTCAATAAGAACGAAGAGCTTGTTGGTCTTCGGGAAGAGCAACGTGTTCATGACAAAGCCCTCGAGACTGCTCGAGCAGAGCAAGCTAAGGTGCGGTCCTCGGTGATGCAGAAGGAAAAGAGTATAAAAAAGGCTGAAAAGTCACTGGATGGAAAGGTTAGTATCTGAACCTTCTTTCGTCGGACGTCGTGCCACATTCTTTCTTTTCAGCGCCCGGACTTGGTGGCCATTGAAGCTCAAATTACGCATAGTACACGAAAAATCAACCACGCCATTAAAACTAGAGAGGAAGTCGCAAGGAACGAACATAAACTTCGTGAACGAGTGGAATCGCTGGAGAAAGAGTTAGCTACTGTGAGGAAAGCCGCGGATAAGGCGCAAGGTCAATTTACACATCACTTTTTTTCATCTTTGCAACCAACATTTGATCGTGATAATAGAAGAGCAACGAAAAGCTGCTCAGGACAACATGTCGCTTAGCGAAGATAGCCTTGAAGAATATCGTAAATTGTTCGTGCTTCGGAACTGGAATAGTTCTTCTACTCTTAACACCGTCACAACAGAAAAGCATCGGCTAGCGTTCTGGCGGTCGATGAAAGACAATCCATTGAAAGGCTCTCTCGAGATGAAAAAGCTAGTGGCCGAACGGTATCGCAACTTGGCGATCGTGACACCGCTCTACTCGAGAAGAAGCATGCCCGCAACGAAGAATTGGAGTCACAAACAGAGAAACAGGCAGAGGTACAATGACTCTACTCTACACTGTGCTATATAAATGACGCACGCTCAGCTAGAGGAAAGATTATCTTCTCATCAAGCTGATCTTGCGAAAGCACGACAAGATCTGAACCACCAGCAATCGGAAAAGACACGAATTTCGTGTGTTTCGTTTCCGCCTTGCATTCTTCCGGACTGACGCATGTGCTTAGGAAACTTGAGGCCGAGGCAGATGAAAAACTGCAAGGGGTGTATCAGCAGTTATTGCAGGCGGGAGTAGATAGAAATGAATCTGAGCGTGAACTGCGGCTCAAGGAGACTCTTACCAGCCTCCAAGGAATTTTCCCTGGTGAGTCATCATGGCAGTATGTTCAGTGACTGTTTCAAGCCCGGTGACCAGGTGTACGAGGACGTGTCGTTGATCTTTGTAAGCCAATTGCGAGGAAGTATGAAACAGCCATGTCCGTAGTTTTGGGCCGTAACATCGACGCCATCGTCGTAGACGAAGAAAAAACCGCGATCGATTGCATTGAAGTGAGCCATTTTGGTCAATTTACTGCAATTATCAACCAATGATTAACCAAGTACATGCGTAATCAACGTGCTGGTCAAGCCACTTTCATTCCGTTGGACACGATACAAGTGAAGCCCATCAATGATAAGTTTCGATCGTTTGCCAAGGGCGCGCGCCTGGCTGTGGACGTCATCGTCAGTGAGGGCGCAGTGGAAAGAGCGATTCATCACGCCTGCGGCAATGCCATCGTTTGCGATACCATGGAAATAGCGCGTTACGTGTGCTATGAAAAAGGACAAGAAGTGAAAGGTGAATTTATATCTTTCTCCACTCAGCTGGTCGTCACTGATACTTTCTGCTCTGCAGCTGTTACTCTGGAAGGAACCGTGATACATAAAAGCGGTCTCATCACAGGTGGTCGTAGCACCCACCACACGAGCAAAAAATGGGACGAAAAAGATGTTCAGGGTACAAAATATGGTTGATCTGTTTGCAGTCAGACCTCATGATTCTTAGGGCTAATGCGAGTCCGCGACAATCTGAAAGCACAACTCCGCGAATTGGCTAAACAGAAGCCTCGAGGTCAGACAGACGAAAATTTTATTGCCGAGATCTCTCGTTTGGAATCAGCAAGTACTGTTATTCGTGATGATCTTGTGGGA
The DNA here is from genome assembly GCA_018855395.1 of Arthromyces matolae. Lineage (NCBI taxonomy): Eukaryota > Fungi > Basidiomycota > Agaricomycetes > Agaricales > Lyophyllaceae > Arthromyces > Arthromyces matolae. Next base: position 41,395 of record JABAJW010017943.1, read on the forward strand.
GGCTATTTTCGTGAAAATTATCGATATTTTACTTACTTTCTCAGAGTGCCTGCAAACTCCGCATCACTGGCCTAAAAGAGGAAATGAAGCATATTGAGAAGGAGATAAAGCAGATTAGCCCAGAATTGCAGAAGGTTTGTTTCCTTTTCATAATCCCCTATAACAATGGTTAATTGTGTCTGGCCAGACTCGAAGGAGTCATGCAGCCTGCCTAAAAAAAATTGCAGAGTTGACGACCATAGTTAACGCAGCTGAAGATGGCGTTTTCAAAGTCTTTTGCGAAAGGATTAATATTGCTCACATTCGCGAATATGAGGAGCGACAATTGAAATTGGCCCAAGAAGAGAGCAAAGCGAGACTGCAATTCGAAGCCCAGCTAGCCCGACTTGGTCATCAGTCAGTGATTAGTCTTGTACAGATATCTCTTTATATTCATTTCCAAAGAGTTGCATTCGAACAGGATGGCCTGACGGCCGCGGTGGGGCGCCTATCACATCTCGAAACAACTATTACAGCCGAACAAGCCAATGTCGCGAAACATGAAAATCAGAAGAGTGCACTAACTGAAGAGCTTACAGCCTCTGAAGACGCAGTAGAACAATTGCGAACGGAGCTTGCGGAAATCCAGGAGACTCTTGAAGAAAAAAATCGGAAGGTGGAAGCTGTGAAGAAAACCGCTACCAAGGCCGGAAAGGTTTTGGATCTGGCCTTGAAGGAAATCGCTACCTGGGTGCGAGTGTTTATCTCCTCTTAGTGTTTCCTGCCCTAATACGATGCAGAACGATGAGATTGAAAAGCTTGCTCTCGAACGGTCCTCGATATATCGCAAATGCCGACTGGAGGAAATTCAGCTTCCCCTCCTTCAAGGAAATCTCAAGAATGTACCCATGGAAGAAGTCAGCACCTTTTCTCAGAACCTGCACCATTCGTTATTTAAACCCTCTGTATCAGAACCTTCGCGAAGAAGTCGCTATGGATATCGATGAAAATGAAGATGGAACCCAGCAGATCAAGACGGTCCAAGATCACGGCATTGAAGTCGATTTCGAAAGTTTAGATGATGAGACGCGTGAAAATGGGTCTGTGGCCGACTTTGATAAGGAAATTGTGAAAATCAACACTGAAATCGAACGCATGGCTCCGAATTTGAAGGCAATTGAAAGGTACTGTTGTGCTCCCTTATTTGTCGTCCAATTCTTTATGATTAGTGCAGATTGGATGATGTTGAAGCCAAATTGGCAGAGACGGAGCGAGAAGCTGAGAAAGCCCGCAAAGATTCGAAAACGGCCCGTGATGAGTTCCAGGAGGTCAAACGGAAACGGTCAGCCCTAGATTACATTCGTATGTCTCATGGAAGTTCACCGATAGCCAAGATGCGAGATATTCAACAAGGCTTACAATCATATTTCCGATCGCATCGACCAGGTGTATAAGGACCTTACCAAAGGTAAAGCATCACCAATGGGAGGTGTTGCGTACCTCAGTCTGGAAGACAGTGAGGTGTGCATCGACCAACTTGACACCGATGGAGTTGTACTTAACAACTTTCAGGAACCATACAATGGGGGTATCAAATACCATGCTATGCCTCCTATGAAACGATTTCGGGATATGGAACAGCTTTCAGGTGGTGAAAAGACAGTGGCTGCTCTTGCGCTACTCTTCGCGATCCATAGGCGAGTGGTCACAGGGACAGCTCAGTAGGGAAGCAGCTCACTTGAATTCCTTTCATAGTTATCAGCCTGCGCCATTTTTTGTCCTGGATGAAGTCGATGCCGCTCTTGACAATACTAATGTGGCCAAGATCGCCAATTATATCCGGACCCATGCCTCTGAAGCTTTCCAATTCATCGTCATCAGTCTGAAAGGCTCACTTTACGAGCGAGGCCACTCTCTTGTGGGGATTTACCGGGACCAGGACGTTAACAGTTCCCGTACATTGACGCTTGATGTAAGGAGACATCGACATACTTGGACACATCAATATATACTGACTTGTCAACAGCTGACGCAGTACGACGAGTGAATTTTCGTGTTGAAGATACTCATGTTTTTTTCATGTACTACTAGTAGCTTGTTTGATGTTGTACAATAGTCTGTAATCTCTTTAATTGGTGATTCCCCTCTCAAAACTAAGTTCATGTGTTCATAGGCATACAAACATGGGCATTCGATAGAGTAAGGTCACAACATAGCCTACGACGATTTTATTCTCCAACTTATGCAACAAGGGTGGAGGCAGTAGCAGCATCGTATTTGAAAGTGGGGGGGATCTGCTGCTTGGTCTTGTAGTAGCGGGCGAGACGGTGGATCCTAGACTCGATAAGGATAAGACGGAACTTGGAGTCCTTGTCTTTCCTGTTGACCTCGAGATGCTTGCGGACAGCAACCGCCTTTTTGATGAGGTGCCAAAGGTCCTCAGGGATGGATGGTGCAAGTCCTATCCCCAAACAAAAAGGTATTCCGAAGCAAGACATGTAATGTTTAAGGAAGAGATGGAAAGATTGAAAGAGTAACAGAGAAAGATGTTAGAAAAGGGCAAGGTGGAAGGGGAGAAGACGGTACCCTGAGATTTGAGGATACGCAAGATCTTGTTACCGGTCACGAAGCGGACTTGGGGGACGCCATGCGAATCACGAAGGGTGACACCAATCTGAGAAGGAGTGAGACCCTTGCGAGCAAGCTTGGCGATGTGGTCAACGACGTCCTCGGGGGTAGTCTTGAGCCACGCGGGAGGAGCGCGACGGTAAGGGAGGGCAGAGGACGCTGTAAAACAGGTCAATAAAGAACAAATTATTCGGTAATGACAATATAACATACAAATGCCCTTTCCGGGAGCGTGCATACGACCCATGGCTGATAATTAGAGGGTTATGTTTTTTTTTTGCCTTGAAGTTGAGGTGGTCGACAGTCAAAGCATTATAACATCAAAAAAACAAGCTTGAGAGATGCAGCCGGCAATCTCCGTGTGGCTTTGATGGCGACTATACAGAACCACGCAAACTCTAATCCACCTCACGTGAGGGTGTCCCGTTTCTCTGCGCAAATTCAACCCACCGCAAGAGGTTGCCGTCCTTCAACATGAAGTTCAACATCGCCAGTCAGTTCTTCCTCGTCGTCTTGCTCATCTAGACCAACCTAACATTTCCTTAGACCCTGCAACAGGCGCCCAAAAGCTCATCGACCTCGATGAGGAACGCCGCTAGTTCGTTCTACCACATTCGTTAACATTTTTTTTGTTTCTCAACACTATCTTTTAGCCGTATCTTCTACGACAAAAAAATCTCCCAAGAAGTTCCCGGAGACTCTCTTGGTGATGAATGGAAAGGCTACATCTTCCGCATCACTGGCGGTAACGACAAGCAGGGTTTCCCCATGAAACAGGGTGTTCTTCTTCCTCATCGTGTCCGCCTCCTCCTCGCCGACGGCCACTCCTGCTACCGCATTCGTCGCACCGGTGAGCGCAAGCGCAAATCCGTTCGCGGTTGCATCGTTGGCCCCGATATCGCTGTCTTGAGTTTGGTTATTGTGAAGCAGGGTGAGGGTGAGATCCCAGGGCTTACCGATAACGTGCTCCCCAAGAGACTGGGCCCCAAGAGGGCGAGCAAGATTAGGAGCTTCTTCAACCTTAGCAAGGAGGATGATGTCAGGAAGTACGTTGTTAGAAGGGAGGTTAAGAGTCAGAAGAAGGAGGATGCTAAGCCTTACACCAAGGCGTAAGTCGTTATTTCCCATGATTACGATGTCGCCTCTGACATTGGCATCCCATCTTAGTCCTAAGATTCAGCGTCTTGTCACTCCCCTCCGTCTTCAACGCCGCCGCCACCTTCTCTCCTTAAAACGTCGCCGTCTCGAGCACCAGAAGGAACAAAAGGCAGAGTTCGATGCACTCATTGCCAAGCGTGTTGCCGAGAAGAAGGCAAAGGTCGCCGCCATCAAGGCTGCCCACAAGTCCGCATAAAGTACTTGTTACCTTCGTATTGCAATATACTTTTCTTCATACCTCTTTTGATATGTGCATCGTGTACCTAGGATATGATATGACTCCCATGCCATGCTATGCAACACAGCTACTGACTCTGTTCGCGACACAAGCATGCAAATGCAGCTGTTAACAACGTCTTTGCAACTCATTGGGGATGGGCATCGCCTGCCAAAAAAAAGGGAGGTTCGGTTAGTTTATTCCCTGCCAAACGCGTTCTTATGGTCGGTTCCAACACGTTCTGCTGAATATCCATTCAAAAAGTTGTCTAGCAACGAAATTTGGTAGTACTGTTGTACAGTTGACATTAATATTCTCATAATGCCGGGTTTTCCCCGTAAAATAGCTGGGTATCTGATGTAAGCAAAACACACCAAAAAGAGGGGAAAAGGAGAGAATTCAAAAAAAAAACTAATAAAATTTATTGGAAGGTGTTAGATGAATTACAAGGATTCAGTCAGCTTGTACTAGATGCATTTTTGCTCCTTAAGCTATTGTTAATCTACTTACAACCATATTTACACGGATTGAAGCAAGGAAGTGGATAGCTCAAGACTGGGTGGTTACTGGTGATGTGGGCCAATAGCGAATAGATGAATAGATGAATGTTATCGTAGCGCGCTGAAGCGCCAGTCCCCAACTCTTTTAAACACGTTATAGAATATATAACAACAAACTTGCAACAAAAGTCACATCAAATGTTCGAATTCAGGCCTATACTAAGTAGTGAAATAATATGTCTAAGTACTATCCATTGCTTTCGAGGAACTAGCTGCACACTTTGAAGGAAAATCATTGTCGGATTCCAGTTGGACTGGTCGCTTTTGGATAATCTGTGCTTGGGTGGGGTTTTGATCTGCAACTTGCGGGACTTTGGAGAGTTGTAGGGCCTAATTGTGACACAAGGCAACCAACATCATGACAAAGAAGAAAAATGTGGAGATCAGTCAGAGAGCAGACGGTGTGAGAGCAGAAGGCAAGCAGATAAGTATATGCGGATAAAACTATTTGGAAACCCCCTTTCTTCCAACTTTCATCGAGAAACCTATTCTTGAGGAACCCCAAAAATTTTGGAAAACCTTTCAAAAGTTGATTGCCGCAAAGTTAATGCGGGCAGACTGCCGGCTAATGGCGCTTGCTTGAGTTCCCCCATTTAGCATGAGCGAAACGATTGAAGTTGTTATACATACGAGGATTGAAGTTGCAGCTGCATTGAACATAATATGAGTCTCTACCAGCAAACACTGCGGGCGCAGACTAATTTTTCCTGAGAAACACTGATTAGGGCTAAGTGGTTATGTCCGTGGACGATTTCAAGTTTTTCAAGTTGTGTAAGGGGGTGTAGAGGTGGTTATGTCCCTG
>JABAJW010017944.1:0-46142 GCA_018855395.1 Arthromyces matolae
ATGACATGTCATCAAGCAGTTTTTGCTTATCTCCGTTTTGGAGGGTGAGCTGGTACCATTAGCTTCAGCGCTTCATGATCAGTTTTCTTTCCTCCAAGGTAGACGCGGTACTCAAGGTACATACTGCATTTGATAGACCTGCAGCTCGTTGGGCACGTGTGGAACTTCCCATGAAGTGATTCCTTGTCTCTCAAGCGCTACACCTAGATAGATGTCTTGTATGAAGCTGCCATATACATATAGATGTTTTTACCAGTTATGTATTGCATTTGCCCACAACTTACAAGTAAAATTTCACTGTTCAGGAGGTCGGCAAGCCAAGCGAGTTACGTGAGGCATCCGGCCACGTGTTTTGAATATAAGCCAAGTTGGTTGATTATTGAACCTCTTCACCTTCGTCCTTCTCCGAGTTGGCGGCGACGATGTTGGCTGTGTTGCCGTTCGCAGCAACCGCTGGGATCCCTGTCTTCGTTTTAAGAACGGTGTCGCCGGCCCTTGTCCTCCTTTCAACTATTTCTCTATTGTTCATTCATCTACCAGTGCCAACCTCACCGTCTCCAATTACATCGGTTGTCGTCGCCACGAATGTCCCACGACGCGCTTTCATTCTGACATTTCTTTCCTTGGCTGCCTTTACCTTCTTTCTAGATGGACTTGCATTTACCGTTCAAGTCGTAATTGACAAGCATTGGCCCCCTAACACGGGCATTGAAATCAACTCTGTCGCAGGTCTAGTCGCATTCGCAGGTCTGGCTGTTGTAGGATCTTGGAAGGATATTCAAGGCATGAATGTCTGGACACTGAAACGTATCAAGTTTTCCATTGCGGCTGCATTGGTTCTCGATACTGCGCTTGCTATTTTGTTGGGTCTCCGCATTCAGGATCAGAGAAATAGTACGCGTTCTTTTCATTCAAGATCTACTGTATTGATCCTCCTGCAGCACGTCCACATATTCCAGAAAACTCTTTATCTGGCATCCCCATCATCGTATTCCTTCATTTTGTTTTCCCAGTTCTACGTGTCCTACTTCTATTACCTTTACTGGGAGCACTTCTGACACCAAGAACTGTGTATACCACCGTTGCTCAAGACGAAGACATTGAAGTGCCAACTCCCACCGCTTCTTCTTTCCTTCTACCGCCGGAAGTCAATCCGCAAATATCTAGTCTATCAGGATTACCGAATGATTCGACGAAATATGGAACTTTTCGCGCGGTCCGCTCAAACCTGCAACGGTCCGCCCCTGTCACGCGGGCAGCTACTCCTGCCCCTTCAACCGCCCCCGAATCCAAAGTACCTTCTCAACATATGTTAAAAATCTTCCGTTTAACGCAGTCGCTAGGTTGATTCCAAACCAGAAGTTTCTCTCGATCCTTCTTGGTCAGAAATCTGGAGGCGCATCCGCCGTTTGGGACCTTTCCTTTGGCCAAGCAAGAATCGTTATCTCCAGTTCCTTGCAGTAAGTTTTCATGTACCCGTTTTCCATCCTACTTGACACTACGACAGTCTTTGTGTATCATCATCTTGCTCATGGGACGCATCATCAACGTTGCGATGCCTTTAACTCTCGGGAAAGTCGTCACTCTGCTGGAGCACCCCGCTGGGGCTTCGCCATGGCCTTACCTCTTTGCATATGTTGGGTTTCGATTATTACAGGGTAGTGGTGGGTTGGCGGCCATCCGAGACGTGAGAATTGTTGTATCCACCCTGTAAACCGGCTCCTTACCTGCTTTGCAGTCTCTTTGGGCTCCTGTCATGCAATTCTCCGACCGAGGTAGGTTTGCATAAATTTTGTTCAACATGTAACTGAGGTCCTTTGGTCAGAGATGTCACAACTCTCCTTTGATCATCTTCTAAATTTGTCCTTCGCATGGCACACGCGGCGTAAAACTGGCGAAATTCTACGTGTGTTGGATCGAGGCGCTGCAATTAACCACACACTAGAGGTTGGTTCTCAATGTTATTCATTTTGCTTCACTTTGATGCCATTCCTCTTCATCAGCTCATTCTATTCAATATCATCCCGACCTTCATTGATATGATCGTTGCGTTGATTGCGTTTACGGTGCTCTTTGAATGGACAGTTGCGGCAGTTATTTTCCTTGTCATGTTTGCCTACGGTAGGTTCACGATTTATGATCCAGTCTGCCATCATTCATCCTAGGTTTCAAGTGGCTGCGAGCATAATACTCACGCAATGGCGTACCAAGATCAGAAGAAGGATGAACGAACGTGATGTGGTATGCTTGATCATTCTTGTAAAATGTATGTCTCTTATCACGCTTCTCCAGATCACTAGAGGTATTCACACCGACTGTCTCTTGAATTATGAGACTGTCAAATATTTCGGTGGCGAAGAACACGAGGGGGAAAGGTACAGAGAAGCTATGCGTGAATATCAAGCTCTGGAATACAAGGTTATAAGTGAGTAGTGATGATCGCCAATCTAACTGAAATGTTCATGGTGGTTCCCAGTCTCGCTCAATCTCTTAAATATGGTCCAGAACCTCATTATTGTGAGATTTTCTACCCCTCGTCACGTTTAATGTTTATCAAGAGCTAGACGCTTGGACTGCTCATTGGATCCCTAATGGTTGCGTCGCGGGTGACTCGAGGAGAAGCTGACTCCGGACAATTTGTCGTGTTCATCACGTACTTGGCGCAAGTGAGTCATCTTCACCTTGTTGCTTCTGGCGCCAGCTCAATCTCTGCTTTAGCTTTACGGTCCACTAAACCAACTTGGCTATATTTATCGTTCTATCAACCAATCATTGGTCGATACCGAAAAACTTTTAGCCTTGTTGAATGAACCCACCGAGGTCAACGACAGATTAGACGCACCAGATCTCATAGTCAACGATGGCGAAATTGAATTCGGTACATCTTCAATGACATCACTTGACTAGTATCATTCATTTGCCTTGTAGACAACGTCTGTTTCTCGTACGATGGACGCACGACCGCTCTCAATGCAGTGTCATTTAAAGTCCCAAAAGGTGGATCAGTAGCTTTGGTGGGAGAATCTGGGGCTGGAAAGTCCACCATTCTCCGCCTTCTTTATAGGTTCTACGACCTCAGAGATGGAGAAGGCCGGATACTGATTGACGGCCAGGACATTCGGTACGTACGCATTTGTTAGTCCAGCTGATATTCTTGGTTGAGGGTGTCCGTTTCAGTAACGTCACCCAAAAGAGCTTGCGACAAGCGATAGGCGTCGTCCCTCAGGACTCAGTGTTGTTCAATTCCAGCATCAGCTACAATATTGGGTATGCGATGGCCGAGTTCAAAATTCTTGTGGGCTCATTTTTTCCTAGTTATGGTAAATTTGGAGCATCCTCTGAAGAGATCGAGGTGGCTGCCAGATCAGCTCAGATACATGATCGTATCATGAGCTTCTCTGAGGGTGAGTTGAATGTTAAAAAATCATTCTCTTGATAAGACAAATGCTCGTAGGCTATGACACCAAGGTCGGTGAACGAGGCGTCCGACTGAGTGGAGGAGAAAAACAGCGGGTTGCGATAGCACGGACTCTTCTAAAAAATCCACCTATCCTTCTTCTTGATGAAGCTACAAGGTAAGCTATCAGTCATAAATCTTTAACCTCCGTACAATGATTCTTTATCAGCGCACTGGACACTTCCACCGAGAAAGATATCCAAAAGGCCTTACAAAATCTTGTCAAAGGCCGTTCATCTCTATCCATCGCACATCGACTATCGGTGCGTAGGTCATATTTTTATCAATTCTCATCTCTCTGACAATGACCTTCTGCCTAGACCATTGCCTCGGCAGATTTGTAAGTCGCCACTTTTTTTTAAGGTACTCACCTATAATTAAAAATCGCAGAATTCTTGTCCTTAAAGACGGCCAAATTGTTGAACAAGGCACTCACAAGGAACTGCTTGCCATCGATGGTATTTTTGCGTCGATGTGGGCAGACCAGGTATCTGCATCGGACGATCGAGTCTCTCTCGATGAGCGAAGCATTAAAAGAGAGGTTTCGGGCTACGCTGTGGATGAATTGGAGGCCCAAGCTGCGCTTATCTCACATGAAATGGATGGCTCTGAAGCTGTGCCTTCTGCGGATGCTCTCATAGTGGAACCAGACGTCCCAGAAAATAAGGATAATCTGGTTGATTTGGCAGAAGAAACGACTTCTGAAGCCCAGCCAGCGCCACGACAGCCTGAGGAACATCACACTGAATCTGAGCCAGTGACACCGAAAAGTCACCCTATTCATGCTCCTATCCCAATCGCTCCTGTTATGGCTCCCTTGGCATTCCCAACTACCGACGAACCGGAGCAGGAGCCAGAGGAGGAACCTCAGTCGCAGCCACAATCTCCGCCACCACCTGAGGGCGTATCCACCCCTCAGGCACCTGCCGTTACGTTCCCTGCACATCTTACGACACCACCTTCGCGCACTGGCACTCCCGATCCAGAGAGCGAGCCCAAACGCAAGCGCATCTCCTCTCAAAACTTCCAGCGTTTGGCGCGGAGGATATCGTTAACGACTCGCCGGCAAAGCTCTTCTTCCTCGATCATTCCCGTCATATCTGCTGCTATTCCGGGCCTCAAAAGGGACTCGCCTCGTGTTTCTACAGATGACAACAACCAAAGGGGGGACGGTAGTACGAGGAACGACAGTCCTGCTGGGAGCATTAAGGACGGAGATGGCAAGTTGAAGCTGAAGAAGAAAGACAAGAAGGATAAGAGCAAAAATTAGGATGACTGAACGACATTCACGACCACCCATGCGACTTGATTTACTTTAATAATGAAATTTCTACATACGCGCAGTTTTTTGATCCATTTTGTTTTTGGCTTTCAGAGTTGACTTCCATTCATGCCTACTATCGAATACAGCCTACTTACAACGATTTCATTACAAGACCTTTGATCCCATGACAGACAATGTGGACAGATTACGACCATGGTCCGTTCACAAGACCTTTCCCGTGTGAACTAGTGGGAAAAGCTTCTAAACAGAAGGGTTAAGAAGTTTGGAAATGAATGCTGAGGTAACGCAGCGGAGTTTGTAAGATTTCAAGACCCTATATAAAGCAGAGACCTTCGCTGGCAACTGCCTTTTTCCTTTCTCTACAACCATCATCTGTCTGTTTTCTTTCCCATTTATCGTGATTTTCTGTCCGTCATGAAGGTTTACGTTGGGTTAGTCTGTGCAGTTCCCATGGATCCTTGATTACGCTCCCTGGTCATTGGGGAGGTTTTACTGACAGCTGCTTTTTTGGACTTGTCACAGTAATTTGAGTTGGAACACTACCGATGATACGCTTCGACAAGTCAGTTTGTCTGAAGGGGTCGCTTGCATGCATTCGATCGCTCTTTTGTCGCTCTTGATTAGTTTCTTATCATGTGTGTTTCCCAATTATAGGCATTTTCCGAGTTTGGTCAGGTCCTTGATGTGCGCAATATTCTTGCCTCTACGAAATCCATTCGTTCTGCGCCTGGTCACTGTAATTATAAGATGAAATCGGCTGATAATTGTGTAGTCTATCGTGATGCGCGATCGTGACACTGGTCGTTCTCGTGGTTTCGGATTCGTTACTTTTAGCTCTGGCGAGGAAGCTGACGCTGCAATTGCTGGGCTTCACGATCAAGAGCTTGATGGCAGGAGGATCAAAGTCAATCTTGCGAACGCCCGTGGTGGGGGCGGTGGAGGAGGAGGAGGAGGTCTGTCGACCCGTCCGTATAGCTCTGACAACTAGCTGAATGTGTTCATACAAGGTTATAATGCGGGCTCTGGAGGTTACAATTCTGGTGGAGGTTACGGTGCGCTGCTCACATTTTTCGATCATCCTTGGTGGGATGTACTGACCCCACATTAAGGTAGCGGCGGTTATGGTGGTGGAGGATATTCTAGTGGCGGTGGCTTCTATAACCAGGGAGGAGGAGGAGGAGGAGGAGGATATTCTGGGGGTGGTCAAGGTTTGAACTCTGCGTTAGTGATTATGTGAAGATGCTAACTAAGCGCACAGGATACGGCGGCTATGGCCAAAACCAAGGCGGCGGTTACTAAATATCTGCAGATACTTTTATACCTTCCGAATTTCTTTTCTTCCATGCTCTTTTTCTTTTTCCCTCCGAGCCACTCATCCTTCATTCGCGCTGTCATTCATTCATCAGAGCACTCGTCGTTTTCGTCCCTTGGCTATGTTCGAGTCGTAGGTTTTACTACAAAACTCCGTGTACTATATCGTATCCTTGTTACCCAACATCATCAACCCGGTGGGTGGGTGTGTTCGTTATAAACCATTGTATATGTTATAAACTTCGAAATATACATGAATTTCTGCTCAATTTAAGCTTAACCACGTGAGAGCAAATTGGGACAAACAAGAAAATACCTGTTTCACAACTGGATTTTGAATTTTGAAATTGTTTGACCAGTTTAACGACCCAAATTGAGTCTCTTTTAAACGTCGTTCTCGACGTCTAAAACGCTCAACTCATCGCCCTCGACGTTCTCCACGATGCCTGCAGTGGAGAAGTCTCGTCATTCTCCTGCCATCCCCATTCCCCGCCCTCCCAACTCATGGATCCTCTACAGATCCGACATGGTCGCTCTCCTTGCCCCTCCACCTCCCGGTACAAGCAGATCTCAGGCAGACGTTTCGAGGTTGATTTCTTCCATGTGGAAGACCGAGAAACCTGAGGTCAAGGCGGAGTATGAGCGTCGCGCTGAGATCAAGAAACTAGAACATGCCGCATTATATCCCAATTACAGATATATGCCCAAGAGCAAAGAGCTTAAAGAGGAGCTGAAAAAGGCAAAAGAAGACAAGAAAAAAAAGAAAACGAAACGTGATAGCGCCACTGAAGAGTCGCGCATTCATGCTGGCCGAGACTTGCCAGTCACATCGCACTCTCATCCTTTCCTCCTCGCTTCTGAGTCGGCTCCATACTTACAAGATGGACCATCTCCGCCAATGTCTGCAGCTAACTCACCCAGTCCGGAGTCTGCTCATTTGCCCCTTCCAAATGCTAGCAGCGCCCAGAAAGAACGCGTTCACGAATCGCTTGTTATTCGGCTTCAAGAACCTTCAGCCTATTATCGACCTCATACGATCCTTTCACAGCCAAACCCTGCTCCTCACTCGATTTCAGCGCAGACTTCTCCAACGCCTCCGTATCCAACAACCTCTGTTGCCACCTCTTCCGTGCAGCAGTCTGAGTTTTATTTTCGTCAACAGTTTGCTCTTTCCTCCACGCAAGAACAGAACCAGGAGCAACAGTATGCTACTTCATCAGTGCGTACCATATCAATGTTTGCTCTCCTTTCACTGCCGCTGACCCTCGACCTCCAGCAAAACGAGGATTATTTATCATTCGATTTACAACAATTTTCAGCGGATTCACTGGCTCAATGGGGCCTTCAGAATCCCGATTTTCAACCTACACTTGATAATTTCTTAAACATCACGAGTGGGGATTGTTACCAATTACAGATCAATCCCCTTGTCCATGGACATCTTGATCAAGCCTCTGTAGGGCCCCTTGAAGTCGAGGTTGGTCAAATCGACTTCGATTTTTCACAGGTCCAGTGGGATTCTAGCTCTGTAGGGGAGCTCAGATCCGTTGTCACCAATGTGCCATCTAGAACCGCCAACTTCGAGAATATGGCTGGCCCATCATCGCTCGGTTCCTTGTCACAACAATCCCAACACTCCGATTTTCCTTCAGCGGAGCTCGACCAAACCTTCCAAATAGACCAGTACATTAATTTCAACCCCGCATTTGACTATACGGCCCCACTTGTCGTGGAAGAAAATGCGCTCGATGCGCTACCCCTTCCCGTGCGTACCACGTACGCTCCACCAGCTGGGGCTGCCCAGGCTGGAAAGCGACGCGTTGCTGGTAGTTGGAACGCCAACTTTGCTATTCAGGATCCAATTGACGTCTAAATCTACTTTCCCGCTGCTCTCAATTCTGCTCTCCTGTATGATTATAGTTCACGACTCCCCATGCTCTCTCTCATGTTTTCATCGCTTGCTTTGTTGTCGTCCTGACATGGCTCACACCTCTGTTACGCTGGACTTTTCAATGTTGCCTTTTGCTTTCTGTCTTTGTCTTGTAGTTGCGTTGCTGTCTTTCTATTCGGTTATTGATATCGATTTTCTTTTTTTTTTTTTTTTGATTCTGGTCTCCATTTACTATTGCATCTCATACACCCCTGCATCTTCAATGTTCGCATATTGACATATCATTATCTCCCTTTCCACAAGCTTGTATAACTCAACTGCTTTACCTACTCAATGTAAAAATCGATAAAATCGCACTGTTCGGATTCAGTCAGGCCCAACATTTCGAAAAAAAAATTATTGTGCTTCTTCCTATGTTGACGGTGCTTTGCAACTTGCAAGGAAGTTTAACATATAACGTACAACAATGGTGCTTCTTGATCACTTAAGCAGGAAATAGAGCTAGAAACAGGGAACAATAGAGACTATTAGAGTAGAACAATGGCAAGTCGCGACCACGTGCTAATTAGACGCGTCAGTATGACAAGTGAGATCATCTCCATTAGGCTATTTACATTTACACAGTTCACAAGTTTTGCAATCCCTAGGTAAGGTAACTCGCATTAGATATAGATCCTACGTGATATTTATCGTTTAGTTTGAAGATCCGGGTTGTCCAACAAAGCAGCACGTAACAATGGATCGTCTCTAGAGATGTGTAATTTAGCCTGGAGGAAGAAGGCTTGCGTCCACGCTCCCCCCAATCTCAATGGCGACGTCGTCTTCATCCGCATGCCGACCAATTGGGGTTCTGGGCATAGCCATCAAGCCTGAGAAGATGTCTATCAATGGTTTGGAATGGACTAGAAACTCGTATGAACTGACCAGTTCGCGCGGCTTCAAGGATACCAAAAGGTTTCACGAGCTTCAGGAATGCTTCCACCCTATTCGTCTTGGCGGTCAGCTCAACGATGACACTGTTCTCGCTAACATCGACAATCTTGGCGCCAAACTGGCCTGCGAGTGTGGAAATCGACTGGAGATGTTGATGCTTTGCGCGGAGAGCTTCTGAAGGTGTAATGGATGTCGCAAGGGGTGCTTCTGCACTGTGTTCGAAGTGCTCTGCGAGAATGGTCTCTTGTGCCATTTTGGATGGTTTAGCCACCCGTGGATCATGCGAGGGACCGCCTGCAAGTTGGTCTTCTAGGTACTCGGGCCCGAGAATTGATACCTTTACAAGCAACAGCTCCCGTGCTATTGTTCGCGTTTCCGTGTAATCCAAGACCGCCCAGACAGGCACCTTGACAATGGTCAGCAAAAGATTTCTAGAGGATGGCTCTCCATCTTACAAGGTCTTCAAGTTGTCTTCGAGCTTGTTCAACAACACCGTCTTGTCCGCTGAGAACGATACACATACGACTGAGGTCGCGAATTTCGGTCCGGCAGACAACGAGAGAATCAATGTTGAACCCTCTGCCAGCTAGAATTCCAGATACACGAGATAGCACACCAGGTTCGTTTTGAACGAGGCAATTCAAGACGTGTCTAGTATATGAGCATGAGTTACAAGTCTGTCATAACCAAGTCGACGTACTTACTTCTTGAAAGGTTGTAAACTTGGAGGAGGGGTATTGTATAGAATGTTTGTTACAGCCTCTTCAGCGCTCCTTGAGCGTGGCAGATCCATTGCTGGCAGAGGAGGTGGCCTGAATTTATGAGAAGCCTTATAATCCAAAGCAGACGTGGAATCGTCAATTGGCTTTGGAGGTTTTGGGGGCTGATCATTGGCGACGACGACGGAGGAAGTAAACTGCCTTGAAGCTAAAGCCCTTGTTGCAGATCTTGCACGAAGAATAAAGAGGGACGCCATGGTGGTTCGAGTCAAAACTCAAACTTTTTGAAATTGTGACTCAGAAACGTGACTAAAATATTTTATTTCACTTGCAAGTTATTTTATACATGACATTCTTCCAACACTTTCCTTGCCAACTCGATGTACTCTTTTGCAGCTCGGCTATCCCTTCCTTCTGTCTCCGATACCTTTTCAAAATGACTCAGTCCACCTTCAATAAGAGATAAGCTTTCCTTTTCTGTATGTTCACCCACCCATCGGACATATTCGGCTTCTTGCCACCCATGAAGATTGTGGGGTAACGGCATCGGAGACCGAACAATGATGTGGTGTAGAACTATCAGCGGGGGTAGCCCAATTGTTCGCTGAGAATTTCCAAGCATGAAATTCTCCAGGAATAGCAGAGGTCTACAAAGTTTTAGTGGTTAAAATTTATTGTTCACGGTGTTTGCTGGCAAAAAAAAACTCGCCTCATTGCCCGAAGCGTCCTGTATTCATCTCCAACGGCTTCAAGATCTCCTCCTCGTTTGCTTTGCGAATTTCCTGCCAAAAAGGCGCTCAGCGAGAACTCGAGCTCAGCCATGTCGCTCGTCAACCGAAGCTTCCCACTTTCACCAAGGGGCCGAGCTATCGAAACATGCATCACAAATGTTCTTATCACGTATTTGACAAGAGAGAGCACCCTGTACGTTGAAACTAAGTGGAAGCACCCTCAAACTACAGATCAACGTACCGTGCTTTGCCTGCCTCTCCAATCGCAAACTTGCTCAAGATCTCCGTTTTAATGAAAGAAAGTTTCTCCACTAGTTCTTTCATGTACAAGCTGGAGCCGCCAATATCTGGCGTGGACTCGACGTCCTTGATGAAGTCGATGCGGTGCAATTTCGCTATGATTGCACTCAGCTCTCGACGGATTGCTGTCATTAATGGATCCATAAGTTGCTCGTACGCTTTGTACACATTCTACGTTTCATGTTAGAGCCGTATCCGAATATACTGAGAAAAGAAAATACCTCTATAGCAGGTCTCAAAAGACTGAATACAGCCTCTGTGTGGTCGGTTTTGAGCGTGTCTAGCTTCAGCCAACACTGATATAGACATGTTATCAGCTGAGTATTCAGCACTTGCTGTGGTGTCGCTGTTGGGGCTGACAATGACACCGCTGAACGATCCCGTACAGCCTGACTCCATGAATAAATCTGCAATTCACAAAGAAAATCTCGCTTACCAAACTGTTTATCCTTGAAAGAAAGTTGGTTATGCTAACAGAAGTAATCTTTGCCACAGAGCGAACAAGGAGAGGATCAAATCTGGCTGAATCAAGTTCGTTGATCACTGTCCGAGCCATGTTGACACCTTCCGTGGCTCCAGGAGGTGCGCGTACGCCACCACTGAAAGCCTGAGCAACAGCCTCATTCAGTTTATTGGATGATCGTGAGACATAGGATGTTTCAAAACTCGAAAGAGCGCGAAGGACCAAGACGGCCTCTGGACTAAGGCTCCCTTGAAAAATAATGAAAATAACCAATGTTGATAGTATTCATACCTTTGGTACGTGGGCCCGTAAACGGTATCAGTGTGAACAGCAATCTTTGCAAAAAATTCGTGGAAAAGCCTCAGGAGCTTTGGATATCCAGAACTCAAAGTTTGTTGGATGAATGACGAGCCTATTCAATGCCAATTGAAAGAGAAGGGAAAGGGGAAAAAGATCAACAAACTTTTCGCTGCCTCCCGGGAATACTTTTCGAGAGATTGGCAAAGCGATGTCCAGAAGGTAGCACTGGGTTTGTTTTCTAGAATCTACATTCCGGTCGTTCGGTTAGTTGTTTGACACGGTGACGAGGCTGGTGACCTTCATTGCCTCGTCTAAAAATAATGCCTGGGTCACTGCATCCTTTTTAAGTTTCAATACTTTCTCAAGAGTATAGACCTATATGTAGTTATACCAGGTCAGGACAAAGTTGACGAAAGAAGATAAAAGAAAAGCCGTCATCATCGCATCTTGGGGGATCCCAGGAAATTTTGTCTCCACAAAGGACATACACGAGGCAGGACAGAGCGCTTGTGGCGCCCACAGATATTGCATGTCTACCGACCCATGGGATGCCGGTATCCAAACAAAAAAAATCTGGTGGGTAAAAAACATTCACCTTGATGCAGCAATCTACCATGTCCTCTATCAAGGTCTCCAGGCGCGACCAAAGTGTTGCCGTAAACTGAGGGGCAGTGACGTTGGTTGGCTCTGTCCTTACGCGTGATCGATAGGTCGGCGGTGATTGAGGTAAAGGGCTGCCCATGGCATCTGAGAAACATGTCGATCAACAACTCCAATAACTTTGCATGAACAGTACCTTTAGCAAGCACTTCCTTGGATATTTTATTGAGGTCGAATGCATTCCGTATCCTGTCTTCGACAGCATGCGAAAGATCTGAAATCAGATTCTGTACAAGTTGAGGGAGGACCCGAAGGTTATATGCAGTTTGAAGGGAGGATGCTAATAAAGATTGGTTCTAATCGTAATAAAAATGTGTGAGTATGGCTTTAAAAAGATATACAACTTACCAAGGTCGCTAGACCACTCAATACCATGCTCTCCATCTCATTTGTAATTTTGGCTTTCGCATGTTCAATAAATGGCACATGTCCGGCGACAGCGGAGATTGAACGGAGAGGCACATCCGGTTCCTGTACGCCGTTTTCTTTCTCGAGCGTAGGGCATTCAATGTCTGATATCTGTTCTCCGTGTTCATTCAGATAATCAACATCTTTACCGTCTCCTGGACCGTCAAGAAGAGAGACTATATTCATTGATGAATCTGCCGAAAGATTACTTGTAGGTATAATGCTTACCTAGTTCCGCTATGCTAAGCGCGGCTTTCGCAATGATGCGCTCCCTGTCGTCTTCAACGTTTAGTGGTTTTGTAATATTAGGGTTTTCGGGTTTGAGGGGATTGGCAGACTCCTCGGCGGCAGTAGCGTGCTCCATGGCCTCCATTTGGAGCTGGAGCCTGCGGGCCAGGATGACGAAGCGAGATGTGCGACGTAAGATATCAGAAGCTTGTTGAAGTTTTTTCAGGCGTGATACATGTGCTTGGAGGGATTTGTAAGGGACGCGGACTTTAAGACGAAGCCTGCGGGCTACATGTCAATTAGTGACTGAATTGGAGTTTGGATCTATGACTTGCTTGTCGACAAATGCATCGAGATCGTTTAAACCTCCTCGAACGGATACTAAAGATCCTGAAAGATCGTACGCACTAGCAGCTTGTGACAAAAGTGCCTGGTGATGGGTTGAAACCTAGCAGAATTTGGGTTTTACATTGACACTCGCAACGTGGTGGAGTACTCACAACGTTCTTTACTTGTTTGGACACATCCTCAACACAGAAGTTTAGTTTAGATATGGATACTGAAATGTCTTCCTTGGCTGGAAGATCCTGGGGTGATAATGAAAGCTTTCCGGTTGATTTAGCATCTGAAGGGTAAGATTCGCCTGCAAGGATGGCATTTGCATATTCGTTCGCGTCAAAGTCTGAGGCAGCAAATACTGAAAAGTCTGAAGGAGAACAAGTCAGATATTGCTGTGATTGTGGACGAAGAAAACCAACCAGACATGAGAGGGATTGCAAGAGACGCGTTATGCCACGTGACATTGAATTGTGACGTTGTACTTAAGTAATACTAACATGTGACTATTGATGCCATTCCATCGTTTCTCTTTTGCCCCATTACTGCAGAGAAGTAAATTCCAATTTAGTCCTCGAATTGTACCTTATTCTCTCTCCAACACGAGGCGTCATTCATTGCGGCTTAAATAAGGGGGAAGTCATGGATTTTTATCGTGCCCACGCCGCCACCCAGGATCCGTGAGGAATAATGGGCCCCTTTCCTCCCAAGTCAATACTCAAAAAGTATCCTTCAAACAGATCTCTCTTTGATCATGCGTGGGGTCATGTCAGAGACCATACTACTCCTGAAACTGCAATAAGTTCAGGTGTAGGAATTAACGAAGCTCAGCACTGGCATCATCGTGCCTATGGCCTTGTATGAGCCTTGCAATTGTTTATCTTTTTTTTTTCAGACATTAACGTCTTTCACAAAAATATAGGGTGAACTACCTCGCATGCTTCCCGCGGAGATCGGTCATGCTGCCGCCTATGAGGCTTTTCGTACTTGGATGAACAACAGTTCTATGTATCAACCCCTAAGCGGTGATGTTCACAGGCAACGCGAAGGCCTGATTGGTCTTGCAGTCGGGGAAGGTAAATCTACATAACTCCGTCCTTCCATATGTATTTGCTCAGTGGGTCAAAGCGGCTCGATTACTTTCATTTACTGGACGGCAATCCGACAACTATGTGCGCTTCACGGCTTCAGAGTCAGCGGCGGCGACCGCCTCGAACATTTTCTACGAAGTTCGTCTTTCCATCGAGTATGATTTCCTCATGGTGTTGACGTCTCCTACCAGAGCAGAGAAGAGGGGGGTGGATACAGGCGCTCTCGTTCAAGGACCCGCATAAGCACCGATCCGTATGACAATGACAATGTTGTAACTTCCGCTTACGGCGGACACTACCGCTCTCATTCGCGACATCGTTCTCGCTCTCACTCGCGACCCCCTGCACTTCAGTTAGGAACTAATGTAATGGGTATGCCTCCGCCTCAGTTCTCGGGATCTCATTATGCACCCTCCATAACACCGGAATCTGTTTCAAGTTATGACGACTCTCCCACGTATGGCTCATTCCCGGCCCACAGTATGCACATGAACCTGCCTACTCATGGTACTCCCTACCCGCACAACAGCATGTCACTTCCAGGTACTGCTGCGTCGTACCAAGCAACCATTCCAGGGCAACCGTATCAAGGCCATCTCCAGCCTTATCAAACACAGATCTATCCGAGCCATTCATACTCGACACAGCCCACACAAACCCTGCCGATGACCCGTCACACCTCTCATGAATCTCTTCGCGGACGAAGTGTTTCCATTCCATACCCACAACAAAGTCCCTACGCTAGCACCACTTATGGAAATGGCCCGGTCCTGGGTCAACCACCCCCGCAGGTCATTGTGATCAAACAACCCTCTAGCTCCAGAAAACACAAACATCACCATAGTCATGGTCATGGTCATGGTCACCGCTATCGTTCATCAAGTAGGGCTAGCAGACGATCAAGAAGCATCTCACCCTATGAAGACCACTACCCCGATAATTATCGAAGAATGAAGCATGTGTAACCATATTCATGGTTTTCTGTACAATAACCTATATCCTTTTGTATGTTTGTTATTTCCAATACTTAATGTATTCATGCTTATCTTGACACACGGAGTCACGAACAATGTTTGAAATCAAAGCACACAGCATTGATCATGATGATCACTGACAAGTGATGAGAATGCAGTGCACGGCCATAGCGACGAGCAGATGAGTAACCGGCGTCCCACGGCAGTCCAGATATATAAACCAACCCTCTTCCTTGATGCCTTCTCCAAATAGGCTGGCCCTTTTCCCCCACGACTTTGGAACAAAAAAAAAGGATTGTATCCTCCATCGCATCTCAACCCGCTCTACAAGATATACATTCATAGCAATATTTTAAACCACAAAACCGACATGACTGTTGTACCCTCCAGAAAATTCTGCTGCTGCCTCCCCACCAGGTTTGGTGTTGTCGTAAGCTCGTTTTTTTTTTCAATCTTAGTAGTAGCTTTTGATATTGACGCGATTTGTAGATCGTTGCAATCATCGGCCTCATGGGTGGCGGTTTGGTCGCAATCTCTGGAATCCTTCAGGCCCGCCACATCAGTAAGCTCTTTGCCCTTGTCTTCCCATTTCGTTGCTCAATCTTATCCTGTAGAGGGCGGCACCAAGGTGTCCATTGGAATTACTATCGCGGTCTGCACTCTTCTCGCCTTTCTTTCACTTCTTGGGTAAGTTTTATGTCTCTCGTTGCCGTCTAGGTGCTGACTACAATATTTCAGTTTGATTGGTGCAATTGGACGCAAGCTCTTCCTCATTAGGCTTTACTTCACGTTCCTTGTCCTCCACTTGATGTTCAGCTTGGGAATTGGTATCTACGCCATCTACCGCATCTTTAAAGAGAGCAGCTCCTTTATGAAAGACTGTATCGCCGCCCACCCTTCCACGGTCTATAAGAACCCTCAGGGCATCTGCTCTCAAAGCCTCAAGATTGTCAAAGGTGTTACAGTGACTCTCTTCATCGTGTTCTGGTTGTTTGAAATCTGTACGTTGTCAAATTTTGTGATGCAAACCACTGTTGACTGTAGCTCTTATCTCTTCAAAGATGCGTGTGTCATCATCAAGAATTACTCGCATCAGTTGGAGGATGAGTATGCTGTCGAAGGGGTCGTCAAGGACACAGAGTCCTGGTAAACTAGACGCCTGCCTGTGTAGTGGTACATATTGTCATTGACCTCTGCGAGTTCTTGAATATTGCGACCCATTATTCTCAGTGTATATTCGACGTCATTCACAATTTCAAGTATATTTCCGACTTCGACTCATCTGCAGCTTATAAGCACGTAATTCGACGGTTGACCTCATGCATCATGATCGGACCAGTAACACTAACAGCTTAATCCCCATCATAAGTAGCAAAGAACTTCGTAATCCTGTGCGAAAATTAGCATGAATTTCCGTTCAACATGACCGACTGCCAGCAAACCTTGACATTCTTCTCAGTGTGTTCAGCAGCGATATAGGCACCTTGAATGGAAGAAAATGGATGAGAAACAGTTTATTTCAAGTGAGGGAAGTTTCCTCACCATCGAGAGTAGCACTAGCCTTGCCAGGACGAGATCCTCCATGATAAACGGCCTTGATGATGTATAATGGAGAACCGTCATTTTCATGACCACCTTCAACCGGCCTATGACCAAGCTGATTTACATCGAGTTTACCGTGAGCTGGAACCCAGCGTAAGCCCCGCATATCACCAATGAGGATTTCATAGGTATCCCGCTAGGCCAAAGTGTTGGGATAAGGAGTACCCAAAAAAATATCGAATATACCTCGATTTCCTCGTGTTTATAACCAAAGATAGCACCTTTATGGAAGGCGTCAGAAGCCGCCCCGATCTCTGAATCAGATTGTTAATGACGATGAATTGAAAGAGGCCGTAACATACGTATCCCTCCCTGCAAAAAGAGCCCATTGAATCAGCTTTGATAAATATAAGAGGAGCAAAGATTGACATCAAGATAAGCCCTGCTAATGTATAGAGGGGAAGAATGGTGATTTCCGGCCTCGATCGCGGACGGAGGGAAATCCTTCCCTTGGGTAAGAACCCATGTAGCCGGTCCTCTGGGACCTTCTCTGTGGAAGGTTTCAGTACGTGCTCTGGCTTCGTCGACCCAGGCCTTGGCGTTGTCCTGGTACGACATGTTAATACGAGGAAAATATGATGGTCACGTTGCCAACCTCGTCGTGTTTGCCGTCATGGTGTTTCTTTGCAAGGTAGGCGCCGCCAGCGGTGAGGAGAGCGGCAGCAATTCCACCGCCAACCTGGTCTTTTGATAAGTAAACGATGCCGATGCTGACGGGCTTGATGACATACAGCGAGTCCAACATTCTTCTTATCGTCGTACCAATGGTGCTCTTTGGGCGGTTCTTGACCTTGCTCTGGCTTCTGGTCGTGGTTGGACTCTGTGTGGTACTCAACTTAGTAGCTCTATGAAGGTATAAAAAAGGTACCATGTTGAGCGTTATTCTGCTGCTGGTAGGAGGGAGGAGCTTGTTATAGGAGCCTGGTTGCCTGGTTGCTCGTGATGATCACCATCCCCTGGAATACGGCCCCATAACGCAGGGGTGACAGGTGGAGTCCAGTCAGACTACGTTTTTATTAGTTGCAATATGGATGAGAAACAAAGCGTTGACATGCCTGCGAGCGATGAGGCTGAATTATCTTGTATGTGGCACCTAGTAATTGAGGATGTTCAATCAGTGAACAAAAATAACAACGTAAGAAACGAATGTGCCTTCGAAGAAAACGACATCGCCAAGTGAATAGTAAGTCCCTGGTTCCCAGCTGCGTGTCATGATGTTCAAGGTAGTACTTAGATCTTTCAAGACCCTTCTGATTTATATAGGTGCTAGGGGAACTATCGATGGAAGTCAAAGTTCCATCGATATGAATTCCCCATGAATCACGTAGCGGCGAGGTCACTAGGTCAAGTTTCTTTGAGCACAAACGGAAATACGTTTGGCACGAGGTTGATGGAGTGGCTCAGAAAAGAGGGCTCAGACTACGATTTGGCAGATGCCAGAGAGATATTTGCGCTCAAAGCCCAAACAGTGATCATTTACGGCCAAAGAGGGGGTCCAATAGCGGAAAACGGGAAGATCAGCAAGAACACCAGCTAGTAGAACGTAGTGGGACTCCAAAGTACCTCTTTCCTTGAAATTTTAAACTTCTTGTCAAGAAAAGGATTGACTCGGATGTAGGCTTGCCTATTTTGTCCAGAAATTTGTTTGACCTTATTATATTCCCCAGTTTCCTTCAACTCTACATATATCCACCATGTCCGGAGCAGCAGCGACTGCAGGCGTTTCAAAATTTCAATCGTTCATGAACCATCCAGCTGGTATGGTGTTTCTGTTGGTCATTGTAACTTGAGCTAACTGTAAATATCCGCAGGGCCCAAGACTGTGTTCTTTTGGGCCCCACTCATGAAATGGTGTCTCGTTGCAGCCGGTTTGAAGGACATGTCAAGGCCTGCCGACAAGCTCAGCGTCTCTCAGAACATTGGTTCGTTTTTCATCATTATATCTGATCCAAGTCATTGACTCTTCGTGCAGCTCTTGCAGCTACAGGCATGATATGGGTGCGATACTCTTTAGTCATCACTCCCGTGAACTATAGTTTGGCTGCTGTAAGTTGTCAGAGCATATGAATGTATCAAATATTGACTTTGCGTAGGTTAACTTCTTCGTTGGAATGTCTGGGCTGACACAACTGGGGCGTATCGCACAGTCAGTTGACTTACTGTTCTCGTGTGAGATGCACTTACTCATGCTAATTTCCCCAGTCATCGCATGAACCATCCTGAAGAGGGAAGCAAGACAAATTAAACTGTGACAAAATGAATAGATTGTCGAGCGACGTGAATACAATTGATTTGGCTAGCTAACCTCGCCATTGGAGTACCTCCGGTGCAAAATTTACGACGACTAATAACGACTAGAATATGATAAATCGCCTATATATGGACCTTTGGAAAGCCTCGTGCTAGCGTGAACGAGAGCTTCCCGCTTTGCTTTGAGTCTGTTGACTGGCATCTGCGTCTGCAGTGTCCGAGCCTTTGTTCCCAACAGCTTTGATGAGCTCCCACCATCCCCCTTGATTCGCAAGCCTATCAGCAGCACCGACGATGTCATTGATAAAATTTTGAGCATTTAAAGCTGCAGCGTCGCCTTGAGGCTCTGCACGATTCCAGTCTCGATGACGCTGAAAGGAATCCCAAGCTTTTGGGCTCGAGGCTCGTGGACGAGATGATTGTTTGTGAGACCAGCGACGAGCTGGTTTCTTTGTTTGACCATTCATGGCAGCAAGAATGGCGTTTCCGAGGGTAGATACGACACCACCATAGTTGCTTGGGGTGCCACCATTGCCTGTGAACCAGGCAATACTCGCAATGAAGATTGCAATAAGTGTGCCCCACTTCACAAAGAAGAAGGTTGTTCTGAGCATCCAGGTGGTTGTGCGATAAAAGCTGAGAAGGGCGAGATATGCGGCGAAGAGAGTGATTAAAGGGGGAAGTACGGTTTGAAGGTCCCAATCAAATGGATGCCTTGATAGGAGAGAAACGACGAGATCATAAGCGGCAGAACCAAGGACGAGAAGATGGGAAACGGCGTTTATGAGGAAAGAATATATCGGAGAAGGAAGAACGTCGTGAATGTATGAAAGTATAGGAACAAGAAAGTTTGGAAGATGAACCATGAGTGTGTGACAACATGTGACAACTCGAAACATATTAATTTTTATAAATGGAGTTTTCCGAATATATTAATCAAGATTCTCAAGTAAATAATACCAAACATCAAAGTCTATAAGTAAGTTCACTCTGAGAATTCGAAGTGTCCTTTCCTCCTCTCAACCTCCTCTCACGTCTCAAGCCTTTTTTCCTTTTCCCATATACATTTCCAACTATGGCCCTTAAAAGAAAATTAGACTTAGACTCTGAAGACGTCCCTCACAGCGTACGTGGGTCCTTTCTTGCCAAAGCGCGTAAACCTTCTTACATACTTATCCTTCTCAGAACGCGAAACAACTTAAATTAATTCCGTTTCCCAACTCTGACTCTGACCCTGACGTCCTAATGTGTGACGCTTATCCTGAACCTCATCATGCCCGCCTTCCGTCAAACGTGAGCTCGACGTCTTCAAATGAATCCAGTTCTCCCATCACAAACTCCCGTATGTTCAATCAATGAGCGTTCAGTTCACTTTGTCTGATATCTTCTTAGCCGCCTACCCAACGTTTGATTTATATCCGCTGCCATTTTTCAACTCCCAAGGGTCTGTTGACCCTAATTCTCACAGCTATGCTCATTACGCCACTCAATCTCCCACAACGCCACCTGTCGGTCTACTTCAACCGTCGAGCTCATTCGTCCACCATGGGTAGGTTCAAAAATTGCGCATCTTCTTATGGCGCATGGCTAACGCCGTATGACTATATAACCAGCACTGGATGCTCTCAGGTCCCTAAACTTCGTGTAGCCTGCGCCGCTGGACCCAACGGCCAAAGAACGATGTGGAGCTTTTGCGAACAATGCGGCGCTATTTCCATGGTTGAAAGCGAATGATCAGCCCCTCGAACGAGTTCCCCTCCTCAACATTGTCCATCGGCAACTTCTCGCGATGCTTGTTTTTATTACTAATTTTTTTTTTATCCCTCCAGTACTCCCTCCTTCCCAATTTTGGTTTCTTCTCTGCGCATAATTCCTCTATTTATTATCTGGTTCAACTTCTCTTGAGCTTCTCTGCCGGTTCCGATATCGCTGCACTCAATTCATTTTCCCTCTCATCCGACATCGCCTCCATAACCCTTACCTTTCTCGGCAGCACTCTCGGCCGCCACCCTCGACCACCAAATTGACCAGCTTCGACCACACCATACTCGTTCTCACTCACCTGTACTCGGATCGACAAAAAACAACATGCTGTCTCTGCGTAACGTGTAACCTGCCACCGCTCTGTTATATTCTTGTTCTGTAGTTATCAAATGATTTGATTGAACATTTTTGGTCACTTTTGACTGTTGACATGAACAATGAGACTCAAAGATTGAACTCAGAGACGTGACGCGTTTGGATCACATGATGTTGGATATACCAGTGCACTGCTGTATCGTCGACGTCGACGTTGGTGAGAACATTTGTTGGAAAGAAAGAAAAAAGATGGCCTATGAACTAGAATCCAACGTCAAAGTCGTCTTGTGTAATGGTTTTCATTGAGCATTTGAGGTATTCAAGTATAATTTTGATAGACTTACATACTTGCGGACTTTGTGATTTTAATCAACTACATGCAAGGCCAGAGTACCATCCTTCAATATGAAGCCCCTTGTGAGCTCGTACAGTGGAGATCTTGTTCATATAACTTACACTTACTTCCAGGGCCTGTTCACTGTCTGGATTGGTCCAAGTCGGCGGCTGCTGGGCAACGACCTCGATCAGCATTTCGTTTGGGTATCGCCTCACTTGTCGAAGGCTACAATAATCGCATTGCGGTGATAGGCCTTCAAGATGACAGAGTGTTGGTGGAGGACGATTACACAGAATACTCAGACTTCGTCGCCCTTTGCGAGACCTCCCATGGTTATCCGGTCACAAACTTGCAATGGCAGCCTGCTGCCAGCTCCCATGGGTGGTCATCATCAACAGAATTGCTAGCCGCTACAGGGGATGCCCTCCGTGTATTCGAGTATCACGGAGACGCTGGCACTCCTGGTTCTGCATATGTTGGTCGCCAGTCTGCAAGTTCGGGACATACACTCACAACCAAGACTGCTCTATCTGGTGTACGCGGATCCTTTCCCAACGTTGTCTGCTACTCATCTCTCTATCTTCCATAGCAATCCAAAGTACAGACCCAAAGTCTGGGGGCACCATTGACCAACTTTTCATGGAACGAGAAAGCTCCTAATCTTATCGTTACTTCATCGATTGACACAACATGCACGGTCTGGAATATCGAGACATCAACAGCCATCACACAACTTATTGCCCACGACCGAGAGGTCTACGACGTCGCATGGCTTCCAGGTTCCACTGATATATTTGTTTCCGTTGGAGCAGATGGGAGTTTACGCGCCTTTGATCTTCGCAGCCTAGAACATTCAACCATCCTTTATGAAACGCCAACACCTAAACATGTTCCACCACCTTCTACATCACCATCAGCATCCGCCCGACCACCCACATCTCCTTTGCTTAGAATAGGATTTAATCCCTCTGATTCAAACTACATGTCTACCTTCCACATGGACGGAAATGACATTCAAATTCTCGACATGCGAAGTCCCGGGCAACCTGTGATGGAACTGAGAGCGCACCATGCGCCAATTAATGCTTTCGCATGGGGTCCATCTGAGCAACCCTTACTGGCCACTGCGGGTATATGAAAATCGGTCATCATCCACATACACCAAACTGACTTTCTGCATAGGTGACGACTGTCAGGTTCTTCTTTGGGATCTTTCAAGCTTCAACACTCCAGCTCCTCAAGGAGCATCGCCTCGAAGTGCAAGTTCCAGGCTAAATTCCCCCCGCCCAGATACCAAAAAACGAGTGGTGACCGAGCCTCTCATGGCGTATACGGCCCCAAGTCAGGTAACCAACGTTGCCTGGTCGCCTCAGATACAGGGCCTACCAATGCATACTGGGCACTCGACTGTCTCTGGTGAATGGCTGGCTATTGTATCCGGAAAGGCAGTCAAGGCGTTGAAGCTATAGGTTTATTTATCAAAGCTAGATATATATGCCAACTGTTCAGCGTCGCTCATGCTCCTTCAACAAAGCACTCGTTGTGATGAAAACTTGAACCCCTGTAGTCAATGGTAGTCAATGCTTAGATCAGCATCCCGCTGAAAGTCAGATCAGTTGTTTAATATGCGGCCAAGTTGGAGATAATACATACACGATGCCAGCAGTCTGCAGGGTAGAGAGAAAGCCACAGATCATTGCAGATAACGCTATTTGTGCTATAACCTTTCCTCTTGAAGGTGCCAGGGAACTAAGCACACCAATCTGAATGCCGAGGGAACCAAGATTGGCGAAGCCACATAATCCGTACGAGGCGACGGTGAACGCACGATGGGAAAGAGGGTTGTTGGATTCCATAATACTTTGAAGGCTGAGATATGCCGCGAACTCGTTGGCGACGAGCTTAGTAGCGAATAGCTGGGACACGCGCAGAATCTCGGCACGAGGAACACTTAGGAAGAAAGTCAATGGGTAGAATATGTAGCCAATGACTAGTTCCAGCGTTAAGTGGTGGATGCCGAACCCGCGACCAATCCAAGTCAGGAGGCCATTAATTCTGAATACAGCTGTCAGCACCGGCAATTTCAGGTTTCATATACAACGCTACTGACGCCGCAACGAGGGAAAGAACAGTCAAGACATTGGTGCTTATGAAAAACATTTGTTAGATGCACAAGGGGCGAGGTTATACATGGTATTGACTTACAGGATGTTACCAGCAACAATTAGGCCAAAAACCGCTCCATTGGAAAAGGCATGAAGCGCATTTGCCTTTGAAAAATATTTCAAAATGTCTTCAGAAAGCTCGGGATAACAAAGCCTACGGGTCTATTTTGAAGGTTATCACCGCGGTCCACGGTGACATGTCCACGTGTAACAGGTTCTTCCGTTTCGGGGAGACGCATTTTGCTGATAGATATAGAGGCAGGAATACTCATCACGGAGGATGTAATCAAGTTTTGGGCTGGAACTCCTAGATTGATATAGGCAACAAGCACGGATCCAGCGATAGTCGAGAATCCGGATGTCATCGTAACATCTTGGCGGGCGTTTGGTCAACCTAAAGTGTACATGGATGGCTCGACCCATACAGCACTCACGAAGTTCAGATTCGGTCATTACTGGAAGGGAAAGATCAATCAATATCTGCGACGGAGGAGAAATCAATTGAGCGCACGGTCGACATAAGGTCGGACCAAGCAAGCAGATTCTCCTAAAGATGGACTTCAGGTACGTCTGAAGCGCAGAAAAAGAGACATGGACCTTGCCCAATGAAAGGAGATGCTGCTGCAACAACAGCCTCGGCACCGGAAACGTCAAGAAGTTTGAAAAACAGCCAGGCGCTAAAAATGAACAGGTCTGCAGGGAAGGCAATAAATGCAAAGACGCGTACAAGTGTTTGATAACCCATTGCATTACACCAAGGTAGTACAACATTTGCACGAATGCAATGAAAAAAATGATAGATCCAAGCTACTTGAAATGTCTTAAGTTCACGGTTATAGCAAAAGGCGGGGAACTTACCGTGTTGACGAAGAACCAATGTTTCGCTATAGTATCAGCGTCGAAGAAGAACTGGGCACCAACTTCTCCTTGAGCCAAGAAATCGGAAGAAAGGGTAGCAATCCACTTGAATATCTTGAAACCAGCATCAGTCTTGAGGACGAACAAAGCAATGACTTGTTGTAAAAACAGGCCCACGATGACGGTGGGCCTTGAGGGCACATTGAGCGATGACCAAATTAATGGGGAAAAACAGGTACCAAGGGACTGCTTTCCGTTTCGCAGACGTTACCCAGAAGCATACTTGAAAGAGAACGAGTCCAATGACGGAAATGGCACGATCCCCGTAAGTTGCTCCCTTTGATTGAGGTCAACCAAGTACAAACTACAGTAGGTCGGCGTAGACGGAGAAACACACACGTTTTCAACTTTGAATCCAAAAGCAGAACCGAAGACAATCGCGAGGAGACAGAGCCAACCAATAGCCAGTCGGATTCTGTACGAGAGCCTATACCAGGGTCTCTGAACAACAGGTAGCCAAACTGCTTCCACAGGTCGCGTAACTAAAGAATTGGGAAGGTATCGGAAGGCTATGATACTTTCAGGAGACAAGGATTCAGCCGGGATCGTGGAATGGACACTGTACGCACAGAATGAATGCCCAAGCAAACAATGTTTGAACAATCCTTGACAAGGCTCGTAAGTTCATGAATAGAAAACCTTGTTATTCAGCGCTCACCAGCGATGTCGTGTATCTTTAAGTACACTCGCACTAATCCACCAACCAAGTATGACTATGGAAAGAAAAGGAAGGACTACTACTTGAAGCTTGCGCCAGACTTGTTTCACTAAGCTTGCTTTCTCTTCAAATTCGTCGCCCTCTTGAGCTGGCACGGTCTGCTTCTCTTCTGTGTCGGAGGAGGATTTCTCTTTCAACAGGCTGGGCGAGTCACGGGAGCGATTTACGACATCTTGGTCACGATCACCAAGCGAGACGGTGGACGAACACTTGATATCGTTAGCGGCCATGAGCGATGCTGAGATGAGGGAGCAGAGAAGCGAAGTTTTCGCATCAACATTTATCTTATGTGTGGTCCGGTTTCGAGATACAGCGACAGTTTGGACATGATAACGTCGTTGTGTATCATGCCGTTGTTCATGTTGGACCTAAAAGTGATCTAAGATCCATTCACATGGTCTGAGAGCCTCGCCATTCTAGAGAAGCTATCTGCTGTCAAATACACATAGGGTACACTGATAAAGAAAGCGAATTACGCCTATAGTTACTTACGGGGATGTATTCGGAGCACAAGAAAGCACATGGGCGCACTGGTTGACCCATTTGAAGATCCGATAGGTTATGTAAAAGAAGCGAGCAAGGATCGAGTGGAAGTCGAGATTTGAAACTTGGATTTTGAGCAGATCCTGGTTGATGGCGTTTACAACTTGAAAGACAAGGGATGTTCGATATCGACGCTTTACGCAAAGCAGGCAGAGAAATTTCTCAAAGACATTGCGCACGCTATCGAGCCACACGAGGAGTCTGACAGTCAATCAAGAGAGGGGACATTTTTTAAAGCCAAATCTTGGCATTTTCACTGCCCAACCACGAGGGTAAATCCTAGATAACGTTAACCCGTGCTAGCCATGACGGTGTCATACGATGCCACCAGAGATACAAGATGGGTCTCCGTATCGACGAGTATCAAATCAAGAGCACTTTCAGGCACGATTATCATGGAGAGTTTCAACTTTGAAGTGTGACTGAATTGTGACCAATGGGCCAACGTTAGATCTAACATGAACCTGCTTTGGCTGTCTATAAGCCTCTTACTATTCCCTGTTATTTATGCTCAAATCCAGACTTCAGTATCTGCTACACCTCGACCTCTTGTTCTATGGCATGGACTAGGTAAAAAATCTGCAATCTGGTTGCCTTTGCGGTTGAACCAAGTCTTTCTCAGGCGATTCGCATTCCTCTGTGGGAATGCTAGAGTTTTCCGCACAGATTGAGAACATGCATCCAGGAATATACATACACTCTGTTTATATTGAAGAAGACCTTGATAAGGACAGAAAAGCTGGATTTGTGCGTATACATATATAAGACTCGAGAGTGTGTATCCCAAATCCTCATCTCATTCTGCTCAGTATGGAAATGTCAACAAGCAACTCGAGCTTGTCGCTCATCAACTTTCTGCCGTGCCCGAACTCGAAAATGGTTTTGACGCTATAGGACTTTCGCAAGGTAATAGCTGACCATGGATACATACTCACTTTGGCATCACTTTCTCACCTACCGTCTAGGGGGCCAATTTCTACGTGCCTACGTTGAGCGATATAACTCTCCACCAGCTCACAACCTCATTACGTTTGGCTCTCAACACATGGGCATATCTGATATACCTGGTTGCGCACGCTACGACTTCCTTTGTCAAATAGCGCGTCGCGCAGCGAAAAGTGCTGTCTATGGAGAATGGGCCCAAGAAAACGTAATTCAAGTGTGTACCTCCCCCTGTTTGTCCCACAACTTTAATAATTGAATTTTAACAAGGCTCAGTACTTTCGTGACCCATACAATCTACCCGAGTATCTTCGCACGAACCTCTTCTTGACGTCCATCAACAATGAAATTCCGGAATACAGAAACCAAACCTTTGCAAAGAATCTTGCGTCTCTCAATAAACTTGTACTTGTTTTGTTTACTGAAGACAAAACAGTTGTGCCTAAAGAGAGTGCGTGGTTTGGGTCGGAAGCCATCCCTGATGGTAATGCGAAGCAGGCCGTCCTTACAGCAAAAACGATTGTTCCCATGCGCTCACAACCTTTGTATCAGGAGGACTGGATAGGATTAAGACAGTTGGATGAAAAAGGAGGTGTCGTGTTTAAGACTTGTCGGGGCGCACACATGCAAATGGGTAATTGCTGGAAGGAATTGGTTCAAGAGTTCGTGGGAGGTATGTAAGTAAGTAGTCCCGCTGCATTTTGTACAGTCACGCAATTGCAATTGTATTCTCTCAACTATGGAGTGGGATTTCCGGTGAAGGTGGATATATACCTGACTCTACAGATTTTATAGGAACTCGAAACCCATTCCAACTTGGACACCGCGTCTCCCGCCATCACCCTTGTTAGCAATGAGCGGAGCTCCAAAATTCACCTCCACCCTCACAGGTTCGAAGCGGTATGCAAATCCAAGTCCGACAGACACTGAAGGGATACCGAATGTTCTTTGAACGGTGTCTGACCATGGTCGACCTGGTGAGAATTTAAGAATGATGATTTGCTAAAGAGTTCATCAGCACCCACTTTGGTCTCTAGCTTCCAAACGGCCTGCGTTCAGCCATAGGTGTACTTTGAGTGGCCAGTCAGGTTTTATAGGAAGGTTTGAAACCAGACTGGCTCCCGCTGACCAATAAAGGTCCCCTCCGAGAGAGTCAGCTGCATTATATACCACTTAGAGTGACATAAACGCGAAAAAGTGTGGTTCCGCTCACATCCATCTCTTGGGCCCAGGCTATTCGCCCTGAATGCACGGACTGAAAAGGGGCCCCCAAGCTGGAAGCGGTCGGAGAAGAAACTGGACCCTTTGAAGTCGTAAAGGACTCCCGCACGAGCTGCCAAGGATACTGCCTGTTTTATATCTTTATGAAGACATGAAAATCGAGAAAGAAGATGGTATACACACTACGCCACCAATAATAGGTCGCGCCACTTGGGCTTGCAGCTCACTTTTATAGAAGGAAGCGTCGCCACCCAGTCCGGCAAACTCATTCGAGAATTTTGCATAATGACCTTGCGTGGGCAGGGTACGGTCATTGCGGCAATCAATTACATAGGTGTGTGATAGCGCTGACTTCAAGCTGTGACCAGCTGCCTCCCTCATGCTTTTGGGATAATCAATATTTTAAAAGAAGTTTCATGCAGAT
This sequence comes from Arthromyces matolae, assembly GCA_018855395.1. Taxonomy (NCBI): domain Eukaryota; kingdom Fungi; phylum Basidiomycota; class Agaricomycetes; order Agaricales; family Lyophyllaceae; genus Arthromyces; species Arthromyces matolae. The sequence continues at coordinate 28,287 of JABAJW010017944.1, forward strand.
TTACTAACCTGATGGATGCGGTTGGAGTCAGATCACCAATGTACCGCATTACACCTTCGTACGCAAATTCGTGTGCACCGTAGGTGGGCAAACCGTTCTTGATCACAAGTCAACAAGATCATTCGCACATGCGACAGGTATTCTGACCTAGCTCACCCTAATCATAGCTTTAACTCCCTGAAGGCCTTCATGGGAGCTCGCATACGAGGTATTGTCCCTCTGTAGTCTAAATGCTGTTAACTCCCCATACGTTTTCAGATCGGACGATAGTGGCTCAGTGAAGGAGACTCGAAAAGACCGTTTCGTTTTAGTTCCGAAAGAAACATTGGCTTCAAGGACTTGACCACTACCAAAGACGTTTCGGAGCCGTCCGGTGGCACTCTGACAATCGAGCAGAGCTAATGAGCAAAATGTCTCTTCGATAATACGATATTCGCACCGCGTTCCCCTCATTATTTCCAAGCTCTGAGGCGCTATGAAGAAATGTACGGCCGTGCTCTTGTACTCTGAAAATGACATCGACGTCATTGGGATTCGAAGATGCATTATGAGAGCGCTCTATCACGGCCTCCACGGAGCGAAATATATCCGTTTGCTGCAAGATATTCGAAATTTTTCTCGTGGTAGTTAGAACGGACTCTAAGTTCGCTGGAGGATCACTTGAGGAGAGTATGGGATTTATAAGGGAGGCCAAAAATGACCTCCGTGTGGTTGTTGCTCCTACAACTCTGACTGAGGCAATGTTGAGAGGGGCCGACGCGTTTTGTTGAATCTTTTTAATATATTTGTGGTCAGGAGAGAAGAGGAAAAACCTTTGTGACTTTACCAGATCCGCCAGAAAAGCCGAGGCGGACTCAAGCTCTCCTTTGCGTTTCCTTGCGGTGCGTTCTTCGTGCCATTTTTTAATTTTTGCGTCGATATCGTTGCCTTCTTTCTTTTGCGGTGGCCAAAAGAGAGGCATGGTTATGGCCAGAGGTTCTCGCTCGTTGTCAAGAACTTCAAGAAAGTGTCACGTGTCCATTTCGTTTAACAAGCGCCTTCGCGTCTTTTGATCTTCAACTGTGTTGAATGGAGAGCTCAACAACGCTGGCCGTCCCGCGCCTCAGGATATCCCGCAACTCCTTTAACATTGACCATGATATTCTTCGCTCCTCGTCGAACTCCATACTTGGGCGTCGGGATGTCGATGAACAGTCCGATGATGCCAAAGACCAAGACGATGACCAGGAGTCAACGCCAAGGATGACCTCCACGATAAACCTTCTCGACGCCTCTGAAACACCAGCTGCTCGTCTTAGAGCATTGCTATCACACCCATCAGCTTCTCCGTCCACACCCATGCCACGTCCAACAACGTCTCGGTCTTCGCTCATAGATTCCGACTACGAGCACCCCAACTCTCTATATGAAGGTCCATCTAGCACTGCCAGGGAAAATTTGAAGGACATCTTTTCCCGCGCTCTCCGTGACCCAGGAAATACGCCTCAGAAGGACAAGGTTAGACCTCGTAGAAATAGCATTGACACTAGTGAAGTGGATGCCAGTCCAAGAATACAGCGGGCCACGCATAAGAATGGTAAAAACAAAAGAATTAGTTGGAGTGATGAAGATGACGACCATGCTAGTGCGTACTTTCATCTTTGCCGTCGTCAATACACTGTTAATTCCTTCAACAGAGTCATCTGAGGCATCCATTAGATCTTCTCAGGCTGCAACTTTTGACCTTCTACGTGAACGCCTCATGAACTCCCATTCCCAATTAAATGATCTTCGTCTTTCGTCGTCTATCTTCCGAGGTGACCCTGACCTTTTCTTGCAACTCACCTGTGTCTAATTCACGTTACGTGCGACAGATACTAGCTATAGCCATGAAGACGACAATCCCGTCAGATTCTTGGCTGGCACGAATATCAGTACTTCGACACCTCCTGCTGCTACTAGCACCCCCCAACAGTCTCTGCGGATGTCGATAGATTCTCGCTTCCCATCACAATCTAGTGCGTGGATTTCCTGCTGAGGTGTGCATTCTTGTTAAGATAGAGAGGTATTAAAGATCTATTGGACCAAGATTCTGAAATGCAGCGTGCTTTCGATGGCCAAGACAGCTTTGATGTTCAAGCTACTACTCAACAACCACATCCAGGTTCGTTTCGGCTTCATCAATCCTTTTGACATGCATTGATTGCTTTCTTCAAAAGTGCCTGCTACCAAGTCTTCCCTATCACCAGAACGGAAAAAGAGGTCGTTGGAGCAATCCTTACTATGTACGTCCAGACTTGCCATCCACTCAGTTCCAGCTACAGAACCAAACTCAAGTGAGATGATGTATAATTTCTGGCCCATTGTTATCCTCACACTACGTCGTGCTGTAGTAATCCAACTTGATACTCCACGTATCGAAGGTAGTCGCCAGCCTCACCATCCCCTCCGTCAACGTGAGACGGATTCGCCCAATTCCAAAACACCTACTCGACCTCATTCGCCCAAGCTGGCTCGCCAATCACCTCAAACGCTATTTCCACGGAGTGGATCCCCGACAGTCAACGCCTCCACCTCAAAGAATGCAGAACGCAGAAATAGCACATTATCAGATCGTTCAGATGGGAGCGCCTCCAGAAGGAGTCCGATCGTTTCCCATGCTGACTGTAAGTGAAATTACGCAGTCTCAATATGTTTCTTGATATCCTTTACTTTAGATCGTGAAAAGTCCGGGCGAGGGTGGAACCAACCTCCGGCATCGCGCCCAATATCAAGCCTAGGATTTCATACCCCCTCACCATCTCAACGCACTCGAACTCGCAGCTTGATAGAAGAAACTTCAACGCCTCCAGTCGACCATCGGCAGCCCCTCCAATCTTCGGTTGGTTCTTCAAGAGCGAGTTCTCCCGCTCTATCCTATACCGGCAGCAGTCATAATGAGGACGATGAGATCATTCACGAAAGGGAGCGAAATTGGAATTCTCCGCATCCCAAGTGGACTCACTCTCCCTATCCGCCGTCGAAAACCGATTTTCTTGACCATGGGCAAGCAGAAAAGTCAATCCAGTTACCCACTCACGACATGAATAATGATCGACGTCGAAATACTTCCACCGACACACATCCCTCACGTCCTCTCTCTCGTGCTATATCTAGTCCTGTCTCTCCTCGCAAGGATCCCACGCACTCCCCACTTTCTCATCGAAATCGACCCGTCACTCCAACATCTCCTATGTCTCGGAACACGATCGTTGATCACAAGGGTAAAGGAAGGGCTCTTGACCGGAGTCGTCCAATAGAGGGATTTGACGAATCTGTTTCGCCCGATGCTTCACTAGCCATTTCTTCCTCAAATTCAGAACAGCTTCCAAGCCAGAGGTTCTCTTTTACAAAAAAACGAATGACCACAGACTTAGGAAGCGAACGCCCCGCAAACAACAGCGTTTCTCCTGGAAAAGACTCGACAATAACATCCCTAGGGGGGTCGTCCAAGCAGACCGAAAAATCAAGTAAAATCCCTGTCCGCTCGCCCAAAAAGTTGAAACCACATAGAGCCAGTACACAGTCACTTTCTTCTCAAATTACCGTTGATAATGAATCGCACAAGCTCCACGCTTCTACTCTCTCAGTCCCCCACGAACATTCTCCAGAGGATATACCTGGACGGACCTTTTCTGCAGAGATTTCGCCCCAGTTTGACGAAGAATTGGAACATGAAGTATTTGTCGCGGACAATGTCTCACAAACCTCAACTATCGAGATGGCTTCCACGATCCCTGTCCGAACCCTGGACTGTAAGGCAGAGCACTCGTTCTCTCGACAGAAAATGGACGACAAGAGTTTTTCACATCACAATGGTGATGCTCTGACGAGGGGGTCGATAAAACCTACCCATGCGTCGTTGATTCAAGAGCTATCCCCTCCACCTTCACCTACACAGCTGTCGCCTCGAAACTTGCTAGGTGAAACACGATCATTGTTAGCGACACCTCCTCGACGCCCATCCTTGACTTCAAGAATGGAATTTAGGACGCCCTCGCCTCCCAGAAATATGCCTGATCTTCCTGGACCTCCAACTTCGTCAGAAGAAGACACCGATGATGGCTCCGTTGCTGGCAGTCTTTTGCGCGCCGATGTTACAGCGTTGAAGACCCCGCGACCTCCTGGTGCATGGCTGGCTACTCCGGCTCTTACTCGCCCTCATCGGTCTATTAACGTGGCCATTGCAGATTATGGAGGAACGACGAGTAATGTTTCACAAACCCCCACTCCTGCGTCGGGAGCAAAAAGTCCAAGACAACCTGGTATTTGGTCTTCAACTGTGGCTCCCCCCCAACAACCTTCTCAAGTACTATCTTCGGACGAACATTCGTCATCTACGTCTAGTGAATCGGGGCTTCAAACTGGGCTTGTAACACCCGCCCCCTCATTTTCCAAGGGAACTTCCATGTATATGAAGACGCCAGCACCACCTGGTGCCTACTTTGCGACTCCTGCTGCAAGGAAGAGTGCTATGAAGGTCCGTTTCGATCCTAACGGTGGTGCTTCTCCAGAGATAGCAACAACCGACCTGCTTGATGATGTTGCAACTTCATCGACGGACAGCACCCCTCGTATGACTTTGCGTCGATTGGATACACCTCGAAGAACGTCCTCGTCGCAGATAGTCACTCCTATATCACCTGTCTCCTGTCGGGATGGCCTTCAAAAGAGGCCCGGTATTCGTGTCCTTGATGCCTTTGGTAGGGAATTGGTCAAGGATGAAGCAGGGGAGACTTCGCCAAATGAGTCTGACATCCACGTCGTCGATGCCATGAGGTGTGAAGTGGGCAACGGCAAACCTTCGATCTCATTTGAAGATGATGTTTCTCAGCCCCTTGCTCCAGTAACGCGTGAGGAGGCCTTATTGCGTGTTCGTCAAGGTCTTGCCGACCTCGTGAGTGATTTGGATGACATGGACAAGTCAGTAATACCTTTCTCTCATCACCTTTATCTAATAAAGTGGTTGCAGATCCGAACAAGATGATTACGATAGTTCTCGTCTTCGAGAGCTTCAGGCTGTATCTACGGCAGCACGGCTCGCAAGAGCTCAAGTCAGTGCAGCTATATCAAATACGGAGAAGATCAGTCAGAAAATAAAAACGTCTTTACCAACCGTTCCTCGCTGGCAGACCCGCCAGTTGATTTATCTATTTCTGATCATACAGCTATGTTTGGTCATTGTAATGTATCGGTACGTCAAGCAGGCGCGTTTCTTTTGATGACACTGAAGCTATATCTAAACATCCAGGATTTCTGCGGCTCAAGCACGACATTTATTCCTTACCACTTATTACAACCCTTATTTTCCTGACCTTCATCTCTACATCTCCAATCCCGATACCCTGCGTCTTTCTATTGACGACTTTTCAGACACAGCATGGTTTACGTTCCCTGATACCCTTGATTTTCGAAGCTGGCTGTCGACATCGCGTCAGATATGGAACAGCTTTTTGTTATTCATTTGGGGCTTGCAGCAACTACTTTGGGAAAAGTTTGGAGAAGGAGTCTCTAACAGCACTTCATGGCCACCTACATGATATATTGCTTTATGATTTACTTTACTGTATGTATTACGATTCATGGTATCTAAAGATGTACATGTATGTAATGAACTCACAACCTGAGGTTTTCTTGATTTCATGGATCCTCCATCATCACCACCACCTTCAACCTTGTTCTCAACTCTGCAACAATTTCGAAGACATGACAGCCTTTCACCGCAGTTGACACACCCTTTCGCAGCGTCTGCGGAACAGTCCTGCTCGCAATTGCAGGATCTTATCAATGTAACTGACCAGCTAGCCCATTCTCTCGGAGTCTATGCGTCTACATCGTTTCTGAATCCCAAACTTTTATCTCTTCATCGCCAGCATCTGAAAGTTGATGATACCTTTCACCAGGTCGTACTTATATATTCCTTTGACGTCAACTCCACTAACCTCAAGCATTTACCAGACAGACCGCAAAGTTCATCAACTTATTCAAGGGTTGCGAACACGCTCGCGTGTTCACTATGGTGAAGACATACCATTGAAATCGCCTGCCCTAGTAAATTGGTGCATCGCCCGCTTGGAATCATGGGGTACCTCTGCGGGTATGGAAACATTCAAAGACGATGGACGCCAAGGAAGCATCAGCGTTGTTCTTGGGGGTAAGGTGGTTGTGGTTGATGTCGATTTTGCTGTACAAACAACGCAAATTGGCAAGCCTTCCCTCAGTGTCTCTGGTGTTAAAACCTCATACGCGATCACTGGCCCGGATGGAACATTGAATAGCGGAGGATCAGCCTATCTGGATGCATTCATTCGCGCAAGCATCCAAAGTTTTTGTGATGAGGTGCAGAAACCTGAGGACCTTCGAGATCTTGAAGAGGCGACGAGGCTCGGACTATTCGTTAGCGAACAGCTTCAATACTTGGTTATGCTTGACAAATTGGCTGCTCGGACAGAAGATGGTGGTTTACAATGGTTCACGGGTGTAGAAAAACTTTGTCTTGCTCTGGAAGCCTTTGCAACGACCGAGGCAGATGCAGTGGCTTCGTGCGTTTCTTTAACTTGCAGGGAGCTACATTTTTATTGACTCTCCCGCAGCTCATTATCCCTTCCCAAAGCTCCTATGGATATCTTTCTCCTTCGGTGTCACGCTCTGCCTCTTCCGTTCTTGAAATCGCCTTCAGTGTCCTTCCTCGTCTATCTTTCGCCCCAAGCCTACCTTTCACTTCAAAAAAGGAACAAGGCTTCACTTTCTCCCTGGGATCTATCACTTCAGGCTCTTCGCGCACATATCGATTCTATTCCCAGCGGTATCGCAATGGCAACATTGAGATTGACCGTTGAGCACATTGGACAAATATTTCCATCTACCATGAACATGCCAACCTTCACTGCAAGGCCTACTTTCCCACTGTCCCCGCAGGGTTCTGAACTCGAACACTCTTTTCCGCAGATTATGGATCAGTCGATGACTCTGGGTGACTTGGAAGTAGGGAAACAATACATGTGGACTCTTGATTTTACAAATGGCGGCAAGCACGCAGGCATTGTGATGAGCCGGTCGCGCATGAGAGAGATCGAGCTAATTGTTAATCCTCTGGGAGGGATTGATCCTTTGGATTCTGTCACGATGTCCTTTGGCACAACGGGTAGTTGGGTGGATCTTCTCGTATGCCCGATTTACTGTCATTTGTTGAGCGACTCACGCTCCTTTTCTCCAGCTAAATCCCGATGCCCAAGTATCACCTGAACGATATATTTCTTTATATGTACGTCTACGTTACCTATCATTTTACGAAGTGCATTGATTGTGTGGTTAACAGACATCCCCATCATCCATCCATCCACCTCTCCAATTGAAATTAACAGCTCCAGACGAAGGAGGCTTTCGCCTTGAAAAAGTCCCCATTCACAATATGAAAGAAGTTTGGGGTATATTAGAGGTACCGTTGATTCGCTCCCCTCTTACACTCATACACACCAGTCTCATAGCGATTGTAGGTTGTCCGAGAGCAGTGTTGGTTAAATGAGATCCTATGTGGGTGCCAATGGTACCCCGAAGATCTTGATCGATTTATGGAGGAGGAACTCCCCGCCGAGACGGAGGCAACGGAAGCGCAATTGCAGGCTGTCCTCGATGGTCTGTACTCCACACTATACCCAATTTCAAACTAACGTGGAATAGGAAATTTGCCACCAAGAAAAATTCCAGTGAATGTCTTCATACCCAGTCAAAACATGGCAACAGACGCTTTATTCCAGACCCCCGACATCGATGGGATACCTATGCCACACCTTCCACCCCGACGACCCAGTATAGTAATGACGTCTCCGGAGCGACCACCTATATCCGGTTTAGTTCAAATTACTGTCAGTTACGACGAGAGCAGACCCAGAGGTGTGTCTGTCGAGATTAGCGGGGCTATGGGCTCTGATATACAGATTGACATCCTCGAGGAAACTTGCCGGCGAGGAGCTACTCTTGGTCTTGCTGGTCGTGTGTGGTCCAAAGCAGTTTGAATTTAGATGAAGCAAGAGTTTAGATATTTGAGGGGTGGGAGATGCTACTGTTACTTTAATAAATAACCTGATCAAACAAAAACACCAAAAACCAAATTAAGTAGGACAGCGTACACTGCATCCACCTAATATTTGCTTTCTCTTCTTCCACCATCATGTCCGTCTGTCCTCCATACGCGCCATTTTTTGGCTTCGCAGGTGTAGCCTCAGCAGTAAGCAATGCCATTCTAAATTCAAACGTACCCTAATCGTCTTCATACGATATAGATGACCTTAAGCAGTGCGTCGTACACTTGTCTACCTGGATAGTTGATTTCCTTGAACTTATGCTTTAGCGGTGGGAGCTGCGTTTGGTACGGCAAAAGCTGGAATCGGAATTGCTGGCCTTGGGGCTTTCAAACCAGAGTTGATCATGAAAGTGCGTATGACCACGACTTGTCTATTCCAACATGTACTGACCTCGGAGTTCAGTCGTTAATACCAGTTGTCATGGCCGGTATTATTGCTGTGTATGGTCTCGTCGTGTCTGTCCTCATCTCCGGTGGTAGTGCGTAGTAGCAATTGAGCAGCCCTCTTACGAATCTCATTTCCATTTCGCTTTGAACAGTTAAACCTGGCGATTACTCACTATTCTCGGGATTCGTGCATCTCGGTGCTGGTTTGGCCTGTGGAATGACAGGCCTTGCAGCGGGGTACGCAATTGGTCTTGTCGGAGACTCAGTATGTTGTTGGTTTCTCTATCTTATTTGGATCTGTGGACCTGAAGGGAATATCTGACAGTGTGTGCGAGCCTATGTTCGAGAACAAAAAGTATTTGTAGGAATGGTTCTGATTCTTATCTTTGCTGAAGTGCTGGGGTTATACGGGTAAGTCAACGTGCCTGCACACCTTCTACCTCCTACTCATCACTGACATGCAGGCTGATCGTTGCGCTCATTATGAATACGAGTGCTATTGGAGGGGATAAATGTCCTTCACAATAGTCTGTCCATCTGACGATACATTGCCAAAACACACGCTTTGATAACGACTGCTATAATATATACTACTTCCACATCTCGGTCTCTGCCTGGAAAAATGAGCACCCACAACGCCACCTAATGATTCGAATCGTCGGAGGACACTGAACGTGAGCGTGACCTCGATCGAGAACGGCTGCTTCCACGACGAGGTAGACGCCGTTTTCGATCTCGCTCTCTTGAACGCGAGGTCGAATCTGACCCAGAGCTGAAGTCCGACTCCGATCCGGAGGATGAGCTGGAATCTGAGCCTGAGGAAGACGAAGAAAGAGAGGACCTGCTTCGAATAAACTTTGATGTTTTTGAGATCGTAGCGCAACCTACCGCCGTACACGTTTCCGCGAGGAAGACTCCATGTCTTTCGCATGAGCCTCTTTCTCCCGTTCTTTCTCCTTCAAGGCCAAAATCTTATTTGCCGTTCCAGTCCTACAATGGAAGGCAGGTTCTATCATAAAGACACTCTTCAAAAAGTACACACGCACTTGTTCTTGAATTCTTCTGGCACCTCGACAGAAGGCTTACCCTCTGCTTTCAACTTTGCGAGAACTTTTGGGTTCTCTAACATCTGCGTACGAGACGGTCGTGACACATAAGGTCGGGTCGACTTGCATTCGAAAATGTAGTGTCCTATGATGAAGTTGGTCGTACTTGTGCATCAGTCGGGTTCAACAGAAACTTGCCTGTTCCAAGGCATTTTTGGCATACTGTGGTGGCGGATGCTCTGGGCCTGTTTGTTGAGTGGCCATGAGGGGCATATTTGGACATTGCAGTTGGTAACGAAGGGGATCGTGGGAACTATTTCCCGTTTAATAAGGTTACATACACAAACTGTGGCGCACTGGCAGGACTACTACAGTACTGTGGTTTTGACGCTGACTTGCTTGTCATTTTATTCATCGGAATCATCAGACCGTCTTTTGAACAGTTTACCCATATCCCAGGCTGAAGCCCTGCCCTTGACATTTTCGGTGAAGGTCGACAGTTGAGGTGAAAGGATTGCCTGAACCTATATAACGTGGCAATAAACAAATTTTAGCGAAGCTCGATAGCAGAGACGGCAGTCACAAACCTGGGCCATCCTGCTGTCAATGACTTGTTTGCTTTTAGGCCCTAGTCGGTCAGCAAGTGCCTGGATTTCTCCAGGAACTTTCTCAAACATAGGGCCCAACGGATCTCTTGCACCCTTTCCCCCTAGATTCTGGATCTCGTAGAGGCGCGTCTTCAAGATTCCCATTACCTCCAAAGCAGCCTGCATCCCATCCTTGGTGCCTTCAACTGCCTTTTGGATTTCTACCAATGCTTGAGCACCAATTCGGTCCACCTCGGCGCGGTGTGTCTCCAAGACATCCCCAAGGGAGTCAAAAGCAACATCCACCAGAATGTCCGCACCAGGAACGACTGAAACGTATGCTTTGGACGTTCGTCTGAGCGCTTGCAGAATATGCTCTTGCACCTTTCCTGTCAAATCCGCTTTTGCATTTTCAGCGTAGGCTTTGACCCGCCTTGTCGCGTCGACAATTGGTTTGATTGGGGAAAAATGATACCACAGGTAGCCTGAACGAAACTCAACCTCAGTATCTGGGAGCGTGAATAGGACGTTAAGGATCTTAGAGTACCTCCAGCAATGACAGTTGCACCGCCCAGGACGCCTGCAAGCAGGTGTGAAGCCACATTGCCACCTCGCCTTGCTGGAGGTGGAGTGCTGAGTGACCGAACTCCTAGCTTTGGGGTAGCTACACGGTGACGCAGACGAAGAAGTTGACGAGTAAGCATTATAGTCGACGCATTGCATTATGTACTTGTAACTTACTTATAAGTACATGATGGTAAGTACTACGCGCGTCCTATCGGCATATGTAGCAATCAATTTCGGCAACATTCTTGCGGCCTTGATATTAATATATTTTCAATGCACAAGGAAGCGAGGTTTGCAATGTTTTTGATGCTAATGAAGATAAAGAGGACAGTAAGACAACATCTACTCATCAGGGACCTCAATCTCGCCAGCGTCAATAGCCTCAATGATATCATGCGCAGGCCTGCCGTCAATAGTGCACCCAACACTCTGCGCGGTTCCCAAAATCTCCTTGACCGTTCCCGACAACTCTTTCGCCAGTGATTTTGACTTCATTGTCCGTGCGATGTCGAAGATCTCATCGAGGGCAATGTTGCCGGTGTGCTTGATGTTCTTCTCCTTCTTACGGTCACGGGGGGGCTCTAACAATCAAAGGTAAATTACGAAAAGAAAACAAGTAGGATGAAGAACGTTACCCTTGAGAGCACGAATAACGAGCGAAGAAGCTGAAGGAACGACAGAGACAGCAGCTTGACGGTTTTGGATCGTAAGTTGGACAGTCACACGCAGACCCTTCCATGCAGAGGTAGCTTTTGCGATATCTTCTCCGACTTTTTTGGGTGACTAGAAGAAACTGAATATAGTGGATAGACACAAGCAATCAAAGTGGCGCACCAGACCAAGAGGACCAATCTTGGGGGCAAGTGCTGAAGAGGCACCGACCTCACCACCAGTGGCACGGAGATAGATGATTTTAATTTCATTGGGGTCCTAAATAAATGAGTGATGGTCAACGTAGAAGACGATGTAGACGCACAAATTTTGGGGCCATGGCGTCGTCAGGAGGTGTCCGTGATGAGCTCTATGCCTGATCTGAAGCGGAAGCAGTGAATTTTAGAGTTCAAACTCCGATCAAGAACTGTACAGGTCCAGACTCCTAAACCAGGCATTATTTGTACTTGTTGTCCAAAACCTCCCGGTCCCGATTCTGATCGCTGTGTTTCCTGTTTTCTTCTGTCGGAAGAGCCAACAACGGCCTCGACCTGCAATGGATCTATGGAATCAGTCAAGGTCGAATTGCCGGCCGCCTTTGAAGATGCACCAATAGATAGCCTCGTACACTTAATAGGTACCTTTTTCTCTTTTTTTTTCCGTTTTTAAATTGCCTCACCATTATGTTTTTTTTCTTCTTGTAGCTGACATGCTTGAACGATTGATGGCTTATAACGATCGAATACCTCTCTCTGCGTGAGCTAGTCGTAATACATGATTATTTTAGCTTTTCTTACCCGTCAAGCGTAGCGGGAGCCTTACCCGGTTCCATTCACGTTCCGCGCCAGCAATCAGTGTTCTGGACTATCTGAAACGTATCGTCAAATTTACGAACATCGAGGCAAGATCCTACTCAACTACAACAATTACTCACTGTTCTCACAAGCTTCTTACCACAGAAAACATGTCTATTGATAACTTTACATTACATCGATCAGATCTGCACTCGGATGCCTCTTTTCATGCTCTCATCTCTCACCTGCCATCGCTTTATCATCGCATCTATCACCGTGTCAAGCAAAGGTCTCTGTGACGCTTTTTGTACGAACAGCTTATACGCCAAGGTTGGGGGTATATCCGTAACCGAACTCAACAGCTTGGAAAGAGAGTTTCTATCTGCCATTGATTGGCGTCTGACGGTTAGCGATTTCTATTCTTGTTTTCTCCACATGTTGCCCATTCTTTGAATTTTTCTCCCTTTTCCATCCTACTCCACTATTTCGCACACTCTTTAATTCCTCCAGTGCACAAGAGAACTTTTACAAGACTATTATGTCAACCTTGTGCGAACCCACAGCTCTGGTGACTACGTGATCCCTGGATCAGAATCTCCAACCACCGAAACCGACGTAGAAATGGAGGCACAATCGCGACCCCCCTCGCCTTTCGAACGCAATCGGCATCGCCCTCGCCTTTCAATCCATGAAACTTCGACCATTCTTATAGATCCCGTCAACATTGCGCCTGACGCTAATCATCGCCCAACTATCGAACAAAATATGGCCTTTGCAGCACTGCGAGAATCGCAAAGCACCGATCGACAGGGATAGGCCAGCAGGGGGGGATTAAAGGATACTTTACTGCTGACGATTTCTTCTCTATATACTAATATCTTTTTTGGACGCTGTGCAAGGGATGTAGACATCGGAAACAAGGAATGCATTTGGTAGCAATACAAAATGAGTGAGAGATAGGTCTTTGACTGACTGAATGTGCGACTGTGGTAATTGTAAAGTTGAAAGCCCGTTCAAGGCAAAATAAAAGGGTAACACGCATCGTTTGCAGAATATTAAACAAACTGACGGCGCATCGTGACACAATAAGCTACTTGTACCAATACAACGCGACTAAAAATGCCAGATTCGATCCGCGCAACTTCAACCATCTTGGCAAAACCCGCTTCGTTTGGAAAAGAGTCCATATCCACCAGCGCATAACTTTTTCATCGCCGCAACGCAGATAACATCTTAGCCAAGGCATTGATCTGGCCCCTCTGCACCTTCTTCATACCTTCACCTTCATCTTTTCCATTCCCCAAACCATCAAGATCTGTCGTGCTGGTAGACGCGTCGCGTCTTGAAGCCCCAAGCAACTTGCCAGCAGCCGCATTCTGGGGCCGCTCCGTAATAGTATCCAGCTTGACATCCTTGCCCTTTTTTGTGCGCTGTTTTCGAGCAGGGGGTGATCCAAAGATATCACCAACAGGTTTGGGATGCTGGCCACGCGGCAGTTCGTCAAGCTCCCAAGGAACACCATCCATGACTAGGTTGTATAATACAATATCAGAATACGGTGTTGTAAAAGAAGAAAATAGGGTTCACGTACTCTTGATATTCTTTGGGAGGGATGCGTAGCCAGCATTATTGTTCCTGAAAGTCGGAGAAGTGTTGATAGGGGTAGTAATGGTAGTGGTCGTGGTGGACTTTGGTTTCACGTTCGTGCGCCAGCTGGTGGAAGAAACACTGGTAGCCATGGTCGAGATACTTCTAGTGCTCGAGTTGCTGTAGCGTGTAAACGCCGAAGTTGAGGTGCCAGCGCTTGACGTGGTACTCATCGAGCTCCGCCAGTTCGTAGAGATCATTGAACTTGCACTGGACGCTGGGGGTCGACCAGTACGTGTGCCATGTGGTGAGATCGCACGATCATTGCGTCTCTCCCACCGTGATTCAGGACTTCGAGAAGTCACTTGTGTCAAAGACTTGCTACTTGCGTTTGAAGGAGTTGAATGATATACCCTATCACGCCGTCCCCTGCCCCAGGTTGAAGGCCGGTCATCTGACAGAGACGGTGCAGGCGGGGTTGGCGCATTCAGTCCCATGATGAGATTGGTGACATTCGTGGCAGTGGTTGACATGGGGGGTGATGAAGCATGGACGTCGACGGAAGAAGGTGGCGAAACCTCCTCAACAGGCGAGACCCGTCCAGTCGCCAATGTCGAGGCACTAGCTTTGCCGAAGCTGAGCTTCCACTTCGAGGGCTTCTTGGTAACAGGGACAGGAGGCGGCAATGATGGTGTCGGTGGTGACGAAAGCGGCTGTGATGCACCCTGTATCGGTACTCCGCGGCTACTGGTAGTGCTAGAGCTACGTGGACTACTGAGCAAAGCAGTGGGCATTGCGTATAGCGAGACTGGCTCGAAAGGTTCGTGGGGACGGCGGGACGAGCTGGTTGTTCGAGAATTGCGGCTGGAAACCGAGCGAGTGGTGGACGATGATCTAGAAGCTTTGCTGATCTCGCGAGCCAGAGTCTGCGATGCGTCAGCGAGATTGGCGAGAGTGTCATCCTTGGCATCCGTCGCAATGTTAGAGCCTTTACCCTTGCGAGCTCCTCGTTTCCTTCGCTTATTGGTCGAGGTTCTAGACTCCATGCCATCCAAAATTCCTTCACCTTGTCCATGTTCGACCTCTTCGGGTTCAGGCTCGTGATCGTACACGGTGGAAAGATCTGAGTGCTCTCGAGTCTCATAGGCAGGACTGAGGGAAGGAGCGCGAGATAATGTGCGGGGCTGAATGGGTGGGCTTCTCACGGTGGACGTAGCAGAAGGGTTCCTGGAAGAAGGGCGATGCGATAGAGGCGTAGAAGAGGCAATGGGATGACCTTGTGAGCTGTTCGAGACGGTTCGGTGGATGCTGTGACTACCGAGGAGCGAGGGTAATTGTCGAACCCATACACCGAAGTCACGAGCACTGATGCGGGTGGAATCATCTTCAGGATCTTCCAGGAGACAGAATACCTTATTGGCGAGGTGTTCGGCGACTGGGCGAGTCATGCCTGAAAAGCGGTACATGAAAAAGTTGACGGGGTCCTTGCGATAGAGGTCGAATGATGAACATGCCCCTTGAGCGGTGTCCGTCCAAGGATTAGAATGGTACAGCCTAGGGATAGTTCAACATGAGGGCCTATGATGCTAGAAAAACAAACGACAAACATATTGATTAGCACGATGCCTAACGACCAGACATCGGCGGCACGGGGGCGATAAGTAGGAGCGACATTATTTCTGCATTCTGCAAGAAGAGGTGTGATGATCAACCTCGTGATACCAAGAAACAAGGAAGCGTGTGGATGTACGAACCATAACTCATATAAGGAGCACTTCCGCAGTCCATATCAGAGGAAGCAGAATCGTTAGTTGACAAGCCAAAGTCCGTGAGTTTGACGATGACCTTGCGTTCCTGACGACCATTGGGCGACGTCGTCCATCCATCTGTGACAATGAAATTTTCAGGCTTGATATCACGGTGGAAGACTGATTGATCATGGCAGGCAGCGACAGCGTCGCACATCTGAGAGAACATGGAAGATATAAGGCGAAGGCGAGTGCGAGACAGGAGCTGAGCGGGGTGAAGGGTTGAAAGCAGACTAGGAGTAGGGGGTGTATGTGAGACTGAAGAGTCGGTAGTATTACTGATCGCTTGGAAGTCGTAATGGTCGCGGGCTTGTTCCAAAAAGTAAAAAAGGTCTTCGCCTGGAACGTATTCCAGAAGTAGAAGGAGGAATGAAGAGGTTTCTAAGGTTCGGTGTAAAGTTACTATGTTTGGGTGAGAACGGAGAGATTGGTGGATGGTAACCTAAAGGAAGATAGTTTGAATATGGGAGTTTGAATGTTATTCGGAGCGAAAGATAAACGGACCTCTGACATTTGTGCTGCCAAATCCTCCTCGTCAAGGTTTGCTTTAGACAGGCACTTGATAGCGTATTCACGGCCATAGCGAATCTCTGTGGGATTGCTGGCGTCCAATTCCATGGTCCCCACTATAGACGAGTGACCGTCTTCAGAGGGCAAGGGACGATAAACTTCTTGAACGAGATAGACGACAGCATAGCTGCCATGACCTAGACGACGCTTCACCCGGAACTCTTGAGCAGGTTCCTGGTATCCTGGAGAACCGGTGCCAGAATGACTGAGAACAAGACGAATTGGTTCGCCTTGGAGAGAGACACCCTCTCCAACGAAATCGCCAGGAAAGAGAACATCCTCAATGACCGATGAGTCCGAAGTAGATGAATTTTGTGAAACGGACGAGGTTGTTGAAGACCATTGCTGGGAAAGGGTGAGGTTTGGAAGCCTTGGTGAACGTGGCAAAGAAATTGGTGCAGAAGATGGAGAAGGGTGAATATTAGAGAATGGGTTACGAGAATTTGGGAAACGAGAAGTGGTCAAGGGGTCATTAGGGCGGAAATCTTTACGCTTTGGATCTGAAGAGAGCGAGAGCGGAGGCAGCTGGACAGGATACTGCAACATGGGCAGCTGTGCGTGCTGTTGCTGTCAGTTGATGCTCTCAAACGAGACTGTAACTCCTCAGAAGACTAGTCGACGCATGCAGCGGTGTGGCGCAGCGGCAGAGAAAAGCCTCGTCGTGTCGACGTCGACTGCGGCGCAAAAAGGATGAAGTTGAGTAGATGATGGAGGGAAGGAAAGAGTGACGAGAATAAGAAATCCAACAAACTGTCACATTAATTTGGTACCATGTGGTCAGCAAACGCGTGCTTGACTCAACCAGGGGTGTCTTCAATTTTTCGTTTCTTCTTTCTATCAATATTCATGACCATATAAGTTCTACAACAACATCTTATTGTCATTGTCGTCGTCGTCGTCGTCGTCGTCTTCGTACAACGGCCAACGACAACAGAGAAGTAAGACCCAACTCCAGTGAATCGGTTAATTGATCCGACCTTAACCGGCTCTACATGTGGTCGTCTCCCCAAAAACATCAACCATACTCCCTGTCTGTCATCCCCATGTCCTCACTGCTTCCAGCGCCTCCGCAGTTCCTTCCACTGCTCGCATCCGTGCTTCTCTAACAACTTTTGAAATCCCTTCTGAACTATACCGTTTTTCTGCTTCAAGTCGTGCCAGCCATACAACAGCTGACCCCTGTGCCTGTTTGCTGTATTTTCGTGCAATTTCTACAGTGCAAAACACTAAGAACCGACCTCTCGGAGGTCCCAAATGAGGAAATCATATGGTACCTGGGAAAAATATGATAAAAGTCCGAAAACCATCGGAATCGACGCGGATTGAGGAGAGCTTTCGAGCCATCACATTATCATGTCGAAATTCCAACGTTTAATTTTTTTTGACACCCCAAATCTGGATTTTGGACCCTTAACCATCATTACATAATATGATTTCCCTTGATGGCACCTATATTTGGTATTTCCCATCACCAAATCAGAGATGGGACTTAACAATCAGCTATTCTTCTTCGTGGTTTGTAATAGTTTGTAAGTAAATGATTCTCCTCACAGACTATATAAATTTTATTATTAGGCTGTAGACAGGTATGACCAATAATATTGATCACCGAAAAAAATTTGACCTCGGAAATGCGTGTTTCTGGCCATTCTGAAGTTGGATGAAATTGGTCAAAATCTGGATTTGGTCACGTGATTTTGGTATTTTCGGTATTTCGTTTTTACGCGTATCTTGCCTGGTTTCCTTCCTAGAAAAAAA
>JABAJW010017945.1:0-29219 GCA_018855395.1 Arthromyces matolae
AGAATGACTGTGGACGTGTTGGGATTTTTGGCAACCCAAGCAAGAGCGAGGGCCGCAGGTGTCGTTTGAAGCTCTGATTCATCAGTGAGATATGTATTTGGAGCACACTTGAGGGACTGCATCTTACCTTCTTCAGCTAGTTTGGTGAGCTCACGGACCTTGCGAATCTTTTCCAGGCCCTCTTCCGTTTGAAGTTCGGGGACCCTGTTCTTGAACATTTCCACAGTGGCCCAGCGAGATCCCTCGGGAATTCCGTTGTTATACTGAGGAGACGATCAGCGCAAGTACGAGTATAAAATGGGATGTTTTACTTTGCCAGTGAGTAGTCCTGCGGCAAGAGAAGAGAAGGTAGTGGTTCCAAGGCCGTACTTTTTGTACAGTGGGCTGGATCGGCGATTTTAGCGCGAGTTATTCGGAGACCACAAAAATGCTTACTAGTATTCCTTCTCAGGGCGTTCACGGTGGAACATGCTAACAGATAGCAGGTCAGCAAATCCTGCGGAAATGTGGAGCAATGGAAGTACACACCTGTGCTGGCATTGTTCAGCGATCGGAGGAATGAGATTCAATTTATCGGCGACATCTATATTTATTGGTGAACAGGAATGTAGGCGAAGTAATAGATCACATAC
The DNA here is from genome assembly GCA_018855395.1 of Arthromyces matolae. Taxonomy (NCBI): domain Eukaryota; kingdom Fungi; phylum Basidiomycota; class Agaricomycetes; order Agaricales; family Lyophyllaceae; genus Arthromyces; species Arthromyces matolae. Next base: position 633 of record JABAJW010017945.1, read on the forward strand.
GATATGCCTCCTCGATTTCCATCGCACTCCACTCAGACGTTGCCCAATAAAATGCCTAAGGCCGGTTAGAAGAATATACAATGGGCTCACGAGGGCAGGTTACTCACCCAGCCTTTGTTGATGACATAGTTGAAGGCCCTGACGATCTCTTCCATAGGAACAGTATTGTCCGGACGATGTGCAAAAAGAACGTCTACATAATCCATTCCAAGGCGCTTGAGACATTCTTGGGTGCCTTCGATGATGCTTAAAGTATGGTCAATGAATAATTTTGAAGTCGAAACGCTTCGAGGCACTCACTGTTTGCGGGAAAGACCACCATCGTTCGGTCCGGTGCGGAGGCCCCAGAAAAGCTTTGTGCTGATGACGAGATCAGTGCGACGGAGGCCAAGCTCCTTGATCACACGGCCCCTGCACTCAGATTTAGTCTAGTTATCCGAACATGGGGATGATTCGAAACAGACATCTCAAGTTCCGATGCTCCGGCAGCATACGCCTCTGCTGTGTCAAACATGTTGATACCAGCATCGAAAGCTGTCTTGATGATGTCCTGATGATTTCCGATTCAGTAAGGATGTACGATCCACAACACGATGCAGAAGAAAGATATGTACACACCTTCACAGGATCACCGTGCAGCGAGCCACCCAGTGTTAGCCCTGATCGATATCGGAGATTAAGATCCTGTTGCCTACAGCTCATAGGGGTACTCACATCCACCAAGGGAAAACACTGGTACACGCAGGCCACTGGGTCCAAGACGCCTGAAAGGCATGTTTTTGGCATCAAACTCGTGGAGGACAGCCTGTTGTGAACTCATGCTTGCTTTGCGATGCTGAGAGATAATCGGTAAGGGGAAAAAGACCTCCTATGGCTTCATAAGCCATCGCGTTTATGTAGCAAGGCGGCGGCGGGAAAACAGTATACACTGATCCGATAATTATCCGATTTGATTGGTTACGTAAATTTCACCACAATGGTCACCAGCACCGTCTAGGAGCAGCGTCTTTGTGAACAAGACTACCACGGCGGACAGATGCGCTTGACCCACCCAAAATACTGGAAACAAAAAATACACGTCGTTTATCCTCAGAGCGTGTGTATCCTTTGCTCAATATTTCCACCGAAAAGCTCAAACCGTATGATGATTGCGGTTCTGACGTCTCTGAACAAGAAGAGGAACACGATGTTTGCTCTAATCCTCCTCCTGTCACTGAATGAATTAACAACAAGGAAAAAAAAAACAGATGAAAGGATGGATTGCTCACCATCTTGAACAAATTGGAGAATATCGACTTGAACCCTCCTCGTCGTTGTCCAGGCTTGCGTCCTACTTTAGGCAGAACCACCTTAATATCACCTCTTTGTGGCCAAATTCAAAAGGTATCTTAAATCTAGATCTTATGACACTCACAATCTTTTGAGCCATTGTACGATTTTGTCTAAAATCTCTCGATCACCGAGCTTGTAGTCGTCAAAGCCTGGCGTATCTACCAGAACCATGCGACGTCGACGACTTTTGGGATTCGTCACGATATAATGTGAAGGTTCTTTGGTCTCTGAATACATATCATGGCCCACTTTCATGATAGATGTGCCCACGAGATGGTTTATGAACTTTGACCTCAGACTAATCAATTGCATGAAACGGTCCTGAGGCTGGATTACTCACTGTGCTTTTCCCTGCTCCTGTCTGACCGAAAAGCCTGACCATCCGTCAGATCGGTGTATAAGCACGATTCGTCAAAGTGACATGTTACGCACAACACGATCGTGTCGTCTCGAGTAAGACCAGCCAACGACGAAGTTTCGTTCGGTGATGTCATTTGTGAGGAGGGAAATCTGACTGGGAGTTCCTAGATGTGTTGGTATCTAAACTTCACCGTTGGCGATGCTAAGGCTCAGCTAAGATCCAGCAGTCGATGTTGCGCGTGGGACATGAGGCGCCAGCAACGTGGTTGAGTGCAAGATGTCGCTCCGTGTTTCAATGCAATTGCTAGATAAGCGCCTGGACTTCTGGAGTTCCTTGCACCAAAGGCATGTGACTTGTCAAAAATCTGAACTGCCCTGAGTTTGACGCGTGGAGATTCAGGGCGTAAAAGTGGTTCATTTGTAAATACGATTCATTATCGATGCATGACAAAGAATTGTTGCATAACCTATACGATATCACACTTGACTTATTTAAATACTATTGGATATATTGGTGTGTCGATGTTGCGTGGGACTACTTGGATGGTTAGGATGAGAGTTGCGACTGAACGATTGTGGCGTACTCACTGAAATCAGAAAAACCTTTTCAGCAGGCTACGCAGACGGTTCCCACTAAGCTCATTGATTTGACTCAGTGTCGAACGAATCTTCGCGTCCGTATCATGCATCATCGCCTTCACTTCAGAGCTGTTTCCATCCTTTCGAAGTTGGGCCGAGGCTAGGCGCTGATTCTGCAATAGTTCCTCGAGGGTGTATAGCAAGGCCTGACCGGCTTCAGTTTCAGGAAGCATCTTTTTGACCTCCACCAATTCGTTTTGGATAGCAACAAAGTCCGTTGTGGGAGAATCGCGTGCCTGGTCGATGATATGCTGTATAATATCCCAGCCCGACTCTCGAGTATCTCTAAAGCGTTTGAGGTCCGCTCCGAGCTTGAGCAGATATGTCCAATGACGATCTCTAAGCTGATCTTCACGACGACCGCCAACATCCTCTGGAATATCGGACCATTTTGTTGTAGCCAGCACAACATTCTTGGTTGCGTCCTGCCCAATCAGTTTGTAGAACATGTCGAGATTCTTCCGCGCGGTCCCAAGCATTCGAGTTTGGCTGATCTCGTGCAGATAGATAACACCAGCTAGGGTCATATTCGCAGAATAGCTACAGGAGGCCCTCAATAAGTGAACGTCTTTCACCATAATTTGAGAGAAACTCACGAGCGAGCAAGCCAAACTGCAATGCGTCGCAAAATTTCCGAGTCAGCTACGTATGTATCATCAAAGCCAGGAGTGTCGACGATGATTACCCGTCGAGTCTTGTCCGTGGGGTGAGGAAGGATAACGTGCTGCAACTGTGCCGTTTCAGACTTGAGATTGTGGCCAACCTTTGTCACCATTTGACCTGCGACGTAGTTGATGAACTATTCATTGTGAATGAGGACAGTGCGAATGATATGAAGTCGAGGCATACCGTGCTTTTACCGGCTCCGGTAGGACCCATAACACTAGCACAATATTTCAGTCAAATGGTGGTTCTTATAAGAATCAAAACTTACGGAATGACGATATCTGTGTCTCTAGGGTCCTCCAAGAACTTGTCATCAGCTTTTTTTTCTGCACCTCTCCACGCAGTTCGTTTAACGGCGGGGGTTTCTTCGTCATTTTTTGTCACGATAAGCTTAACAATGTCCCACGACGTGTGAAAGACATCCTTCGATGTTTTACCCGAAGCTGGTAATCGAAGCACGCTGACGCCACGATCTACAAACGGTCTCCATTGGTCAATCAATTCCCTGTGGCGAATTTCCAAAGGTTCGACATCAGTAGCGTCGTCCCAACCTGTTGTGGCAACTACAATGTTCTGACGATCAACGCATTGGTCCAGTAGCTCCAATGCGGTCCTGGTAAACTTTACTGGTGACGGTGTCGAGCAGTCTTCAAGGTATATGAAACCAGAAAGCTTCCGTTTTGTGCTGCAACTGCTTAACCTCAGAAAGATCAATCAGAGGTAAAACTCAAGTTTAACGCACGTTTCTGAAAGCCAGCTTTGAATTTGGCGGATAGCCTCGTTCAGTTTCTGGTCCTTGGGACCAGTGTTGTACACAAGAAAGATGCTGCGATTTGGATCGCCCGGGTCTCGCGCAGAGACGAAATGGGTGTGTGGAGAACTGGTATCTTCTCTGGAGTCATTGTCACTGAACGCGTCGTCTATGAACTGGCCATGCCATCAGCGCGGTTCTAAGAGCAATAAAATATGCGGCTCCTCACCAAACGCTTCCCGTCGCTTCCAACTCGACCCATGATGCTGAGGACAAGAAAATTAGAAAACAATATACTGCTTGAATCACATAACCAGACGAACGCGATGACTATGTCCTGATCAGCGACATCGGCTTTGTAGGATACGCTCATGGAGTTTCTGTTTCCTCTGAAGATTTTGTTGAAAGACGACATCCAACCCATTCCTTTCTTTCGAATGGAAATTGCATCTGATTCCACATCGTTGAATCTCGAAATCATGTCACTGGGAAGTGTATTTGAATTTTAAGGCTTGCTTACTTCTTTGCCAACGCAGCAGGATAGGGTATCATAGGTTCGTTAGTGACGCTTCCACGTCGATCGCTCGGTGAAGCTTGTGCGGTCTTCTTGGTCTCACCAGATAGCGGAGGGGTAACACTGCTGTCTTGGAATTAATACCAGAAAGTACAGGTATTAAAGAAGTACCGTACAAGGTGTCCTCAGCAGCGTGCCCTTGCTCAGAGGTGGGATGAGGACTACTGATCCATGAAGCTTTCGCCTTGACATAAAGATGAAACGTCCCACCTTTGCACTGCATCTGCGTGGAATGCACCCGATCTGTCACCTGTGCTGGATTTGCGTGGTGTACTGAAAGGCAAGCTGTCAGCAATGTGTAGATTAAAAATGATGCAGTCTTACGGTGTTGTTGTAGGTGTCGTATTGGTAGACTGGGGGTTAGCTCGATGTGGGCTCTTCTCATCCTTCGGAGATTGCGACACTAAACTCTGCGAGCTGCGGTCCCTTTAATGACCGTCGCTGAATATAATTTGACACTACATACCCTTGTGGAGGGTCATAGGAAGAGGCGACACTGTTAAGACGAACGGTCAGCGATATCGTTAGGCAGAATCTCGACTTACTCACCTTGAAAATTCGCCATCCCTCCTCCTAGAAGTGGTGCCGCGGTTTTGTGGATGCGACTGCGTGAAGGAGCCTTCATCGTTGGCAACATTACGAGATTCGGTCAAAGGCTTTCCGAATGGCCTTTGATTCGTAGTATCTTCTGGTAAGGTGGAAGAAGGAGGTACATGTACACTGACAGAGAGGTAAGCAGGGGAAAATGATGAGAATCCAGTGCACTGACAAATCATCCTCCCTCTGCCGCATAGCAGGGTTTCCATTCGCGTTCCGGCTCGCGGAGGGCAAAAACGGTGCATTTGGAAGGGTTGAGCTAAAAACGGGCACAATTTGAATGATGAATATCGTAGGTCTATGGCTCACTTACTGAGAGGAATTGGTTACACGCCTCCCAGGTGTGATAGATGCTGTTGCGGTATGTTCCCCAGTCGTCCTAAAGCCATCAATGGTGGGTGTACTGAAAGTTGAAGTCAGCAATGCATGCACGTCTGTATAGAGCACTGACCTGAAGGTTTCGGGTTCGCGCTGCCAGACGTGATGAGAAATTTGAGAGTTGGAAGACACTTCGTTCTTAGGGGGCACAGGGGGACTGAAGGAGAGGTTAGATCAACATGGAGCAAAGCTACAAACACCCACGCGAAGGGTTCTCTTTGCCAAGTTGCGGCGGAGGGTCGTCTGTCTGAATCCGGCGACAGACCCATAGGCCTCGGTTGCGAGGCTGAAACTGTGTGATTCCTGTTTTTCACAGCTCAGATAACTCTCCAGCTCCTTGTGAATTTTGGTACACACACTACATTTATACTAGAATTCGCGATGAAGTTTGCATTTGAAATTTGTATATCGGCTGCAGGAGGTATTGATTGGGAATGCGCACTGGGACCACGATATGGAGGCGCCCTTTAGAGTCATTAAAGATCGCTTGTTTTGAATCAAGGGCTGAACCAACCGGCTTTGCTCGCCACCGTAATTTTGTCTTCGATTTATATCGTTCTGAAGCTTCCTGGATACATCGCGTTGAGCTCTTTGTTTTGAACAGAGAATCCAACATACCGAGATATCGCCTGTTTATCGTCATTGTTGAAAACTGTGACCATGGCTGATTGCTTGGGGATCAGCAAGAGCGATGAAGGCAGACCTCTAAGATGCTGTTTGCACGTTCAGATCGGATATAACCTTTTGTATCAAACATATTTCTGGCTAGCAGACCATGAGGCATCCGATGTGGCATTTTCGGAGGCTCGAAAAGTCATTGAACCGTCCAAGCAAATTGATCCAAACCAGTTGCGATGAAACGCTCAAACCGCCTGCTGTGGCTCTGCCTCATGGTCCCGTCGTGTTCTGGTTTGAGGCTCCATTGGCAAATGACCAGCTATGCAGTAACAAGGGCACATCGTGGTTGATGTCAAAGTCATTTCGGGCCCTGCCGTATCCTTTTGATTGCCAGCACCTTGCAGAATAGTACTGCTCAGTCTTGTAGGAACTTGAGGCTGATAATCATATCATCCCAATATTAACTCAGTGACCGATAAGAGACTCGTTCGCCAATGACATGAAGAACAGACAACGCCATATGTGCGGCGGGAATAGACCTGTGTCGACATCTGACTCCTTGAGGTTAGTGCCTGATGACACCAGCAAGCACTTTCCCAGACTTTCCCCTCCTGGAAAGAAAAAGATTATCAGAACTTCTAATTTGCTCCAGGCGCCTATCAGTTTAATCGATTCAAAATCACTTCCTAGATGCAACTGATGAAATAGATAGTGACGCACGAAGGAAGAGCAATCAATGCGATTGCTAAGGTTAATATTATGAGGTCTCAATAGCATACAACTAATGCACAAATGTAGGTCAATCATATAGGACGTTTAAGTTAAGCACCAATCATTAACTATGAAGCTCCACGAAGAATCTTCTCCAACATTTTTGCGGTTAGGGGAACATCTGCTCCTGAGTTTATCTCACGAGGAGGTGGTTGACTTTGCCATTCACCCTGCACCCTATTGTCGTCTGGTAACAGGGGAGCCAACCGTGATTTGATTTCTGCGATATTTGGTCGCTCCAACGGGTTTTCGCGCCAACAATCTCGAACAAGCTGTCGAAAATCGTCGATGAATCCCAAACGATGCCCATCTGAAGCAGATGGTAGAGCAGGTCGATCGCCTTTCAGGACTTTCAAGATGACCTGTCCGTCCATGTCTGAGGGGAACGGAATAAACCCAGTGAAGATCTAAGGCGCGCTCAATCCCAGTTGAAATTGATAATAGCATGACGCACCTCATAGCAAACGCATGAAAATGCGTAGACGTCTGTCGCTTTAGTATTCTGTGGTCCCTCAGCATCATTTTCCGTTTCGATTTTAAAGAGTTCGGGTGCCTGCCACCGAACAGTCCCTCCGCGCGACTCAGTAGAATTGCGACTCCAAGCTCGGACATCTGGGTCATCAACTGCTGCAAGCCCAAAGTCGGCAATATATGCTCTTTCCGATCTGTCAACGAGGATATTGACCTAAAAGGTGACTGAGCTCAGCAATGATCTTTTAGCTTTTAAAGAAACTTACGCCTTTCAAATCACCGTGGACAATGCCATTGGTATGCAGATACTCAACCCCGCTGGCAACGTCAGAACACTAGAGGTCACAATTTTAGTGACAAGGTTGCAGGAAACAGCTCTATTCTTACTAGGAGGGCGCGATTCGTTCTGGGCTTTCTACGTAGGAAGTCGATCACCGTGCCATTGCTTGCCCATGGTGAAATCAACGACAATCTGCCATTGTATAGGTACAGTCCGTAGAAAGGGAGGAGGTTTCGATGTGACATTTGACCCCACAGTACGGCTTCACGAGCGATCATCTAATCAGGGGATCATGAAGCTTATGACGGCATAATGTTTACAAACGAACCTTTGCAATGCGCTCGGGTTTCGTTGTTGAATATATCTTGATCAGTTTCATACAAACTTCACGTCCTTGATAAACTCCTTTATATATGTCTCCATAAGCACCGCCAGCTTGAGGCCTATCGTTAACTTGTTCGAGTCTTTTGAGATAAAATGGGGTTGGATACAGATCCGTTCTGGTGGAAATTTTCCTGATGCCAATGATGAGGTTCCGACGAAGATTTGGGTCGAAGTTTCCAGCGTTCGAATTTCCTGTGTCCAGGATCTGGAAGTTCAAAGTCATCAAATAATCATCACCTGTGATTTAGGTGAACGTACAAGTTGGAATGTATCGAGGACGGCTTGTGCTTCGGGACCTTGGCAGAATAACAGAGCCCTGCACTGCAAGGGATCTTGAAACGCCAAAGTCAATCTAGCCTTGATTTCTCGAATAGTCTCCATACGATCGCGATGGTCAGGAGAAGCCGCGGCCTTTTTCTATGTTTTTTGAGTTAGAAAATAGATCAACATGAGGAGGCCCTTGACAACTTACAAATCCAAAAAGGCTGGCGAAGATCGCGAACACTCTGCGCTTGGGTTTAGGCATCGGTTTGGGTATAATTGTATCCAATTGGCTTCCGAATGTCAAGAGGTGTATCATGGGAGGATCGGGTTGGAGGCGAACGATGTCCCAGGCAGAGTCTTGGTTGTTTAGAAACCGATGAGGTGTTCTCGAGTATATTTCGGAATATTCTTGCTCTCTCATAAGCTCTGCATTTGTGGCCCTTTCTCTCCATTTCGTGGTCACGATCGTCAATTCGGGATGGATACCGCTTTTCAATAGGCTGGGGCACATGCGAGTTAGATCCTCTGGTTGACGCGCCTGGTTGATTTCGATCAAGTATATTATATGTATCCTTATGAGAAAATGTCCGCTGGCTGTGGTTTTAGCATTCGCTATGGAGGTATCGAAAAAAAGACGTACGAATCTTTGAACCATTTTACAAGGTTATCCAATACGTCTCTGTCTCTTGATTTATAGTCGTCGAACCCTGGCGTATCAACAAAGATGTATCGTTGCGAGGCCCGACTTGGATCCTGCAGATAGCAGTAGGAGATGGCGTCCGTCTCTGGAGTCAGATTGTGCCCGACAGTCATGATAGATTCTCCAGCGACACTGTTGATAAACTAATGTCGGAGATACTGCTATAAGAAGAAAGTATCTGACAGAGTGTGCAAGTTACTCACGGCACTTTTCCCAGAACCCACTTGACCGAGGAGACTGTACTGACAATCTTAAGAGATTAGTTTACTTGAACGAGAGATAACACACAGGACCAAAATATCGTCTCTTCTAGCATCCGATAAGCTTCCTACTCTTGCTTTGCTGGCGTGATCTTCCATGATGATTCCTAGTAAGGCGTCTCAGACGAGATCGCTCCTCCGAGGAATTTTAGTCCAAGAATTAGAAGCCAAGCAGTCTTCGCGAAACAAAGTCCAAGAAATAAGGATCCAGAAGGGAACAGCTCGCGAACACCTATTACTATCAGTCTGCCCGCAGGCCCTATGACGAGTAGGCACCAAGGCTCAGGTTGGACGCGTGCATGCGCGAGCGGATGCACGCGGTAAAGGCAAGGAGATCTGATCAAACATGAAATAAGCACGGATCCAGAAATCAGTCCCTTTTCAGAATTTACACACTGCTTTGAGGTGCATCACTGAAATTTCGACATGCCTCTTCAGCGTGCTGAACTCGGCCCGGCATTTACCGCGGAGATTTAAACTCCGCAATCCCAATTGTTGATCCTCCCAAAATTAAAAACCTGTTCATAATTTCATATTCATATGTACTGCTTTGCCATGGAAGTGCTCAGAAATAGGGCCAATGGAGAAGCTCGTCGAGATACAAAAAAAATGCTCTTTTTCGAAACAACTTATCGGGGCCTTATGATGCAACCCCAACCGGACCGAGGGACATCATCGATTTCACCTGATGTGACGGATTGCCTTGTCCTGGTTCGTTTTACCATGCTGAAATTTACTCTCAACGTGGTTGTGAGAAGGGGAGATGTCAACGTTCTTGATATAAGCAGATCCTGATCGACACTGTGCGCAAAGCTTGATGCCTCCAAAGCCACGCAAAGGTATCAAGGACGCTGCGAAGACCTGGGATGAGGACAAAGCCATACCCAACCCACAGCCAAATGATATCGTTATTCCGTAAGCTATTACATTCCCTAAGCAACCCTTGTTCATAATCTGGCCTAATGACTGTTAGTTTATCAACACGCTCTTGAACGAGGAAACAAGGCTTTCAGTCGGGCATGGTATCGATTCCTGCACCGAGGCTATAGATTTTGTGGAGTTACCCCATCCCAAGGCTCCTGCCCTTCGGATTATTCTTTTAGACACTCCAGGTCTGAATAGCACTGTTGCTCCAGACAACGAGATCTTGGAGCGTGTCGCCACTTGGCTCAAACGATCGTAAGGCTAAACAACTCGGAAAACGAGATGTTATATTGACATCTGGCGTTAAGGTATGGAGACGGCATGAAGCTTGCGGGAGTCTTCTTTCTCTGGGAAATAAACCAAACACGAGAATTGGCGTTCGTCTGGAAAAACCTCAATCGCTTTGAGGCCTTGTGTGGAGACGCCGCGACACAGAACATCCTTCTGACGACGACCAAATGGACTTCTCCTCCCAAAGATTCCGATCTGCAGAAGGAGACCGAGTTGCAGGGTCCGACTCACTGGGGCCCACTAATCCGTCGAGGGTCAAGGATGTGTCGCCTTGATGACGCGTCCTACGATTCTGCATGGAAACTTATCAACCTCAGTCTCGCAGACGCATTCACATTTGACACAGAGAAGATCAAGGACGATGTGGAACGCATGAGGGAATCGCTGAAGATGAAGGGAGATAATCTACGCCTTATTTCTACCCTGGAAGAGTTGCTCATATCGCAGAATAATATGGCTTTGGAGATGAAGGGCGGTGGATCGACGGACACACTGTGGAACCACCTCGTTGATAACGATAGGCGTATCCGAGACGTTCTTCGCCAGATCAATTTGAAAGTACCACTTTCACAAAAGCTCAAATCTTTTTTCAAATTACGATTTGTAAACCCCATTCATACCTCTTGATTCTGTCCGTTGCTAACGTTATTCTTTATAGCAGTAAGGAATGCGATTGGAAAGGCGTTTCATAGTCATCCCTTACCCCACATTCCGTGCCCAGCTAGATTCATGTTGTACTTTTTCGAATCAAATTGGTTGAATAAAGCCAGACTGGCTTGTAATAGTAGTACCACATAGAAATCAATGAGGAGCGGGTGACCCTCTTCTAAGTCCTTGCACCAAGGGCTGGACCATAAATGATGAGACGAAGCAAAACGCGAGAGGATTGTGTACTCACACGAAAATGCGAGTTTTCGTAGAAGCGTGCCAAGGCGGTGCGCAAGTGGTGCACTCAAATCGTTGAGTTGTTTTGTTGTCGAATGAATTATTCTGTCAGTATCCTGGATCATCTTTCTGACCTCTGGACTATCATCATCTTTTCGAAGTTGTGTCGCTGCAATCCGCTGAGTCTCCAGAAGCTCTTCAAGAGTGTATCGTAGGGTCTGCCCTGCTTGCGTGTCCGGCAATATCTTCTTGATTTCGACAATTTCTTTTTGAATTTCCACGGTATTCACGTCATGGGTACCGGTCGAATCAAGGATGAGATGCAGGATGTCCCAGCCAGAATCGAAGGAACCCGTGAATCGAGCTGGTCGGGCTCCTAGATCAAACATCCACCGCCAGTGACGCTCTCGGAGCTGTTCCTCACGCCGCTCTCCCACTTCCTCGGGGATATCATTCCATTTTGTCGTGGCTAAAATGACATTCTGGGTTGCCCCTTCACCAACCAATTTGTTGAACATGTCCAAGTTTTTCCGAGCAGTCCCAAGCATTCGACTTTGGCAGATCTCGTGAAGATACACCACGCCAGCGAGTTTCATATTGGCGGAATACCTTAGCGACGAATAAACGATACGAATATAATGAAATGAGGGACGGGATTTACGACCGAGCCAACCAAACAGCAATGCGTCTCAAGATCTCCGAGTCCGAAACGTAAGTGTCGTCAAAACCAGGTGTATCAACAATGATGAGTCTACGAGTTGGATCCTTCGGATGGCGCATAATGACATGCTGGAGCGTAGCCGTCTGCGATTTGAGATCGTGGCCGACCGTAGTCACGTCCCTGCCGACAATGGTATTGATGAACTGATAAAACATTAAGCCCAAACGCAAGCATGACGAAAATAATGCAATTACTGTGCTTTTACCAGCCCCTGTTGGTCCCATTATACTACAAGAACAATGAGCGAAACTATTTGGTCGGTACTTCGGTCGTAAAGACTTACGGAATCACAACGTCTGTGTCCATGGGATCATCCATGAACTCATCTTCAGCGGTTATTAAAATCCCCTTCGTTTTCCAAGTATTGCGACTGGATCCCGAGTTTCCCTCGTCAAACCTCGTTATGACCAACTTGAGAATATCTTGAGAGGTATGAAACACGCTGTCGGACGTTTTACCAGGCGAAGATAAACGAAGCACGCTGATACCACGTTGAACGAAAGACTTCCATTCCTCCAATAGCTCTTTTTGCCGTCTTTCAAACTGAAGGAGTCCGGAAGGGTCGTCGTCGTCCCAGCCAATTGTTACCACGACAACATTGGATTTTTCGACGTATTTGCCCACAAAATCGAGGGAATTTCGTGATCGCTTCGATGGTTGGTCGATTCTTGGATCATCCAGGCAGATTATACACGACAACCTCTCCTTGGAGCCACTAGAGATGGCCTCCGACGTTAGTTCTGTGGTGACAAGCGGTATACGAATCCATGCCTTTTGCTACGCCAACTGGAAATTATGTGGAGCTCCTCTTCCAATGTCGGCTTCTCAGACCCGATCCTGTACAGCATAGTGATTTTCCTGTCTTCTGCACGGTCGCTGACAGTGACGGAGCGAACATGCAAAGCAGTGAAGTCGTTAAGCACATCCTTTTCCCGAAGCGTTTCATCAAGGAACTATATATTTGTCAATACAGGGGGAAACCAATGAAGCTAATGAACTTACTTCTCGTTTACTCTCCTCAGTGACCCTCCCAACCAGGCTAGCGAGGTGGTCAGCTAATAAAATCTTACTCCGCATGAATTTAGATCGCAATTTACCCAACAAAAAGTTCCGTTTCTTGAGTTGTATTGATTGTGTGATTCCTAAAACTCTTGTCGAAAAATCTTGGGACTAATCGCCTTGACCTGTGGGACGGTGGACAAATTTCAGAGTGGATTCGACTGGATTGTAATAATGTGTCACCTTGGGAAGTCACTATGGAGAGAAACAGGGGAACTAGGACGCGATATCGAAAACGATTCATCTTTATCATGTGCCTCTCTGTTATGATAAATGAATTTTCGTTGAACACCACCGTCACTGTTGCGACAAGTCAGTTCATCTTTCAGATATTGCTGGAATAAAGCAGACCTAAACCGTCTGATCTGACTTGCGCACAAAGAAGGGTCGAAATCGGGTATAGCAACAAAAGGCAGGTGCCACATACGCAGCAGACGTTATCTCAGCACCCGACATTCTGGGGTGTTCAAGGAGCCCAGTAAGACAAGACCGGAAGCAGAGTTACGATACTGCAAGGCTGAAAGCCGTTTACAATCTAGAGAAACATGTGATGTCTTATTAGCTTTCTGGATTACTATACATCGTGGCCAGGCAGCAGGGCATGCTTCTGCCACCCTTGGCTACTGAACCAGCTTGACCTGCGTGTCGGATTGATTCATGGACGCCAGCCTATCAAGTCAGGGAAGGTTCGTTGGTGACATCCCGCAGAGGTCACGATGGTGTAAGTACATATACGAGAAGAACACGGAATTTTTAATGCAAGTTCAACTGCAAGGGGGTATCGGCAGATCCCGATTATGATTGTCCTCAAGCCTCAAGGCAACAATGGGACAGACTAAGGACAGAATGGTTGCAGAATGGATTCAAATTACCACCAGATATCCAAATTTGCATTCCTCTGCACAAGTACGTATACAATTACTGTGGGGCAGGCATACGCCGGATTATCTGTAAGAGATATCTAGAACTGGAGATGAAACGTTCCGCATGCATCTATCCTTTCACAATCCCAAGCCAACGCATGATTTTTCTTCCAAGAGGGATATTCAAGTCGTGAATCTGTCCAAGAATTGCTCGTATCTTGTTGTCGTTCTCAACGAGCTGCGCGTTCGCGTCATCGCCACCCTCTTGACGAAGTCTCTCCGCCATCTTCTTCTGTTGTTCGAGCAGTTCTTTAAGTGTGTATCGAAGTGTGCGACCAGCGTCCGTCTCTGCGAGCAGCTTATCGACATCGACAAGCTCTCCCTGTATCTGAGTGGCATCCAAAGCTTTCCGAGCGAGGATTTCATTGACGATTTTCTGGGCTGAGTCCCGCGACCCCTCGAAACGACGAATCTTTGAACCATCCCTCAACATGTCCTTCCAGTGTTCGTCGCGTAGCTGTGCCTCTCGCTGCCGCCCTACGCTCTCTTTAACCTCAGTCCACTTTGTCGTTGCGAGCGTGATGCTGGACGCCGCGTTTGGACCGCACAGCTTTTCGAACATATCCATGTTCTTCCTCGTCGTTCCCGTTACTCGGGTCTGCGTAATTTCTTGAAGGTATATGATACCGCCAACCTTCATTTCTGTGCGATACCTGAAATACATCAAAAACCCGTTAAATTTGTACTCAAGCCGGCACTCACGATTTCGCCATCCAAACGGCAATGCGCCTCAAGATTTCGCGATCTCCAGTGCTCGTGTCGTCGAATCCGGGAGTGTCTACGATGTAGATCCGACGACCAGGATATGGAAGGGCGTAGTGGTGAATGTATTGAGTCTCCGACTGCAGATCATGTCCAACGCGAGCATAGGAAGCCCCAAGAAGAGTATTAATGAACTATTTTATAGATAGTTAGCCTTGAACGCCTTTGGTTGTAAGTTCAGATGAGCTACCGTGCTTTTTCCTGCTCCCGTTGGTCCCATGATTCTACAAATGTCTCTGAATGTTATTCGCGCACATCGAAATGAAAGGACTTACGGTATAACTAGATCACCCTCTCTACCATTGGTAATAAAGTGATCGTCAGGCTTAATCTCCTTCTCCCATTGCTGTACGGCTGGCATCTGTGGGGCAATCAATAGAGTGATGCGCAAGTAGTGAGTGGTGCTAACCTTGTCAAAGGAATATCGTTATTTGTAGAAGTAGTATATCGACTGGGCGTGTCGTGAGATATCGATAAGTGGTACCAACGACTATTATCGTGTTTGAGCAGAGGCGATCGATTCTGAAGATCAGCCACAGATGAACATGAGGCCTACATAAGACCACTTGCCACCATCACAGATGCAAACTGCATGCTGTGAACTGATGTTTGAAGTTGTTGTAAAAACGAGGAGGCCTCGAGGTCACCGATTTGTTCTATGTTTCTCTTTCTGAAGAACAACCAGTGAGGCGACATACATTTTTTTCCGCCGAAAAGACGCGCATACCAAGGTTTCTGCTGCTGCTGAGAATGTGAAATGGGATTCTGAGAGGGCACTGGGAGAGCATCCGCCAGAGCGGTAAGTTCTACAAGAGGTCGGTCAACATTCCCTCGAAGAATATCCCACGCAGAGTCATGGGAGTTGTGGAACCGGTAGACCAAGTTGGAGGAATTAGCGCGGTACTTGTCTTCTTGAAGGCAAGCTTTCTCCTCTGAAACCCCAGTCGCGTTATTGACAGCGATACAAAAGCCCAATGCCATTTTCTTGCCTATCGCTTTCAGCAGTGTTAACGGACGAAGGCGTGTAACTGCGTCGTCTGGCATGTCGGCTTGGATAAGATATACAACAAGAATCTTCATTTTGAAGGGCCTGTTGGAAAACATCAGCACCAGACATATCCCAAGTTTTCATGATGTCTGAAGCTGGACTCACGAACCCCGCAAATAATCTGCGATCTGCGAAAAAATTATCTGATCGGGATTTCCATTGCTGTCGTTGAAGCCTGGTGTATCGACAAGGACGTAACGTTCAGCAGGGTTGACTGGGTCTGGTAGGATATGGTAGGATAACACTTGAGTTGCAGAGTCGAGATCAGCTCCAACAGCCGTAACGTCCGTGTTTGCTGCACGGTTTATGAACTTTCTACAAATCAGTAAGTAAATCCAAGAAAAAAAGAGTCACTTGAGCGTACTGTACTTTTCCCAGCTCCTGATTCGCCTACGATTCTGTGCGAGTGAGCAAAGCAGAGTTAAAAAGGAGAGTCGAAAACCTACAGAGCTAGAGTATCATTCTCTGTGACATCGGACTGCGGTATCGGTATCGATGTACTAGTTGACATCGGAAGGGCATCTTAGGCTCGCAATCATGAGGTCCTAATAAATAACCGCCGACTGAGCAATAGCTCAGGACAGGGGTGGGGATGATGGCGATCGGAGATTCCCAGTTGGCCTATCATGTCTAACCATCACAAGGTCAGTTTGTTTGAACCGTTTTCTGAAGGCGGTTGAACAGATCAATAAGCGCACAAACAAGTGAACGGTTGACCCAGGCTGAACCTGAGTTGAGCTGAATTAGATCTAAGATTCAGATGTCAGTTATCGAGGTCCTTCCACGTTTTCATGGTTCCTATCGCCCATCTTACCATGAGGCTTTCGCATTCCATAGTTTAGGCCAAGGATCGCTAGAATCCCAAGCGTCTTAAAAAAACTCATGGGTCAATGATGAGGTGGTACTCTTTTATGGTTCTGACGGTCTCTCGCGACAAGCTTCTCAAAGATTCCGGTTAGATGTCAGTTCTTGCAAAGAGTTAGCTAGAAGGCTTACATCCGATGAAACTTGGACTGAGAGCATAACAATGAAGCTTGAAGATCCTCGAATGAACCTTCAGTTGCTTTATCAATTCGTAATCTTATCAGATGAATCTCTCCCTTGATCACCACGTGTGTCTGAATCAGTACACCTTTGCTTCCAATAAACCACAATCACCTCTTGTTTATGGAGGAAAGTATCAGCACCAGCGCTTCTACTTTGCGCTCATTCTCACAAACGTTCCCGACGCACGATGACCCCAGTCCTTCTGAGCCATCATCGCCGCGCTCGAGCCATTTAACATCGAGCCCGAGTTCAGATTCTGTCTCTTCATTACCATCGGTCACTTCGTCATTTTTCTTTAGTTCAGCAGCTGCGAGTCCCGTCCATCTCCTGTCTTAGCAAGTCTTGTATCATCACCATTCACCCCACTGTATACCGCACTCATATTTCTATCACCATCTTGTAAGTCGTTCGTTATACTCACCCTGTCGTGTTTGGCTTAGACTAATATCCCTCTCAGCACCGACTGAACTAGAAATTTCAGTCCTTGACGCTCTTAGTCCGCAAATACCTATCATATTACTACCTCGCCTCTCCAACCCCCCTCCAAACATCAAGATATCATCATTCCGTCCCTCGTCTCTCATATCCTTACGCACGGGCCTGTTCCAATCCCCTGAGACCATCTCACTCCTCCGTAGCGAAGCAACAGACCGCTTCCTGCGCTGGCGAGAAGTGGAAAGAAGCATTGACGACATTCACATGTCACAACGAACTAACAGTTTACAACACTATCGGGACCCAACTGGTCAGCCCTGGTCTAAAGCCAAATGGGAGGCTGAATGGCTACCAACCTTCTCTCAGGACGTTGCAAAGACAAGACGTTCTCGGGAGGGTACCATCACAGACCGCAATGCGCGCCGTCGACAATCCAGGCCGCTCGAGCAGATACACGTTGATCACGATTCACGACATCTGTGTACTGGAAATACATGTACACCTTACGACCCGTTGCACCTCCCGTCACTCTTCATGTTCTCCGTATCTCTGTTTGAACCACTTCGAGCCAGGGTACGAAGAACCTTCTCTCGAATTTCGCAGGCTGCAAGCGAAACAAGCGTACGCGTTGCGGTCCTCGGTGGTTTCTGTGTTGGAATGGGTGTAGGCCTATTCCTCAAGTCTAGGGGTTGATGATGACATTTACCTACATTTACACGTTATTGATGATGTATGCAGTGGATTTGAGGGGCAGATCACACGCTTTACTCAAGCGTGCGCGTCGGCCTCAAGGCATACGATGAGATTTACTTGATTTTGTGCAGTTTAGTGTGATGAAACGTCTTTGTGCGATCCACATGTTCCCCTCGTGGCCGGGATCTTTCCCTGGCAAGTGATATCATAAATGGTCATGACGGTCTTTGCCTTTGCCTGCGCACAATACTACATTCACTCCTCAAACCTCACTCTTCCAGCAACTAGTAACGAATTATGCCATCTAAACCTAGCAGAAAGGGAAACTGGAAAAAGGAGCAAAAAGAAGATGACGTTTTCGTTGACGATCCACGAGAAGGGGATCTTGTTATTCCGTACGTCAACATAAGTCTGCTCTTAATTTCTCGAGTTCATTATTAAATTATCCGAAGAGTCATGGGCCCATCAGGCGCAGGGAAGAGCACGGTAAGCCCTCTCGATTGAAATGAAAGATTGACATGGTAAACATTGCAATATCCAGTTTATTAACATTCTGCTGGGGAAGGATGTGGCATCTGTGGGCCATGATCTTCAATCGCATACAGCACAAATCCATCACTATTTCCTCCCTGATTCCCATCGTCGGATCGTCGTAGTGGACACACCCGGTTTTGACGACACCGTCATTGATGACCGCGAGATTCTCAGGCGTATTGCAGTATGGCTGGCTAGATCGTGAGTATACGCCTCATTCATAGCTCGCCGAATTCCAGCATTGAACTTCAGGGTTACTTTCCACTGGCTAGGTATAACGCGGACATGAAGCTTGCGGGTATCATCTACCTTCACGAAATCACACAAACGCGCATGCTGGGTACAGCACGGAAGAACCTTGATATGTTCTACAAGCTGTGTGGCCCAGACGCGTCGAAGAACATCGTCCTCGCCACCACCAAGTGGGGCGAAATCATGGGCGATGTTGGTGATCGACGAGAGCAGCAGTTACGCGACGAGCATTGGAAGGACATTATTGGGAGGGGATCTACAATGGCGCGCTTTGAGCGTACTCAAACGTCAGCACAGAAGATTATCAAGGACATTCTCGCACGGGACGCGATCACGTCTGTGCAGATCCAGTCGGAGCTGGTGGATATTGATAAACTGCTAGCGGAGACAGCAGCTGGGCAAACCCTTAGATATTCCTTGAAGGATTTGCTGGAGTTGCAGAAGCGGATGGCGGTACAGTTAAGGGCACAAGGAGGGGAGGACGTGCGCGACCAAATTATCGAGAACGATAATAAGATTCGCGGTCTCCTGGCCCAAATCAGGGCTTTGAATATTCCCCTCCCCAGAAAGATTTTGAGGATGTTAGGTTTTGTGAAGACGTAGTAGAAATGAGAGCGCGGGGTACTTTTGTGTTCTTAAGGTTTCAGCACGAGGAAGATAGGTCAGTAGATATATCATAATTGTCTGCAAGTTACGCAAGGACAGACCAACAGATACGGATACAACTCTTCGACGAAGTGTGTACGAAGAGGACGTGGCAAGGATTATCCTTGGAATGCAATTCCGGTTCTCGAACTCTCAGCTAGTCCACCTCCAGCAAATCCAGTTCCTACGAAATTGAGCACGCAGCATCGGAAATTTAAAAACAATGGCTCACCTTCCCTCTTCAGTTCTACAATGTCTTTCTCCTTCACTTGAATATCACAAACGATACATTGCTTTGCTGGGCGAACAAGGGAATCTGTGCAGGTTTTACACGTCACATGTCCACACTGCTTCGAAACTGAATTGCAAGTGTCAGCCAAAGAGGGAGTAGCAGGAATGCTTTGAAACGCACCAAACAGAAGAGTGTTATTAGAGAGGTGCTTTTTACACGATGGGCACATCGGCTCAGCATCTTCTTTTTTATTCTTTTCCTCGGATGCGCCTGGAGTTGATGCAGTGGATTTGGACGGTCCACCATTTGGCTCGTGATATGTAAACTTGATGGGTATTAGATGTTTAAGGCTTGAAGGAAATCAATGAAAGGGTTAAATTTGGAAAGATATATTGACCTACGCAATGGAATGGGCAGGGTTGCCACCACGACAAGTGGTATGAACTTTCACATCTTTGAGAGATGTTGGTGGGCCAGAAGATGTGTATGTTGGCGTTAACGAGGGTAACCAGAAGTCAGGAAGCTTGTTTTTCAGCGCCTCAGCTTGCTCACGCTCGATTTCACGGAGCGCGGCTTCTTCAGCTTCGCGTGCGAGATTTTCGACAACTGAGGCATCGAACTCGTTTTGTCATTTGAGATGGTGGTTTGAAGAGACGCCGTGATGACTAAGCTTTTGATGGTTGTTTGTTTCGTCCCTCTCAATGTCCTCCTTTCATAATTGATCCACGTTGTCAAACCTTCGAAAAAATTTGACAAAGGAATTAAAAATGCACCCTGAAACGAGGCAGCTGCCGACCTTGCTCTTACAGCATGGCTCGTGTTTATAAAGGCCGATCTGTGCTTTCCGCTTGCCTGATTTCTTTCCCCGCCCCCCTTAGAAGTTATAGATCCGCAGGCGCGTCCAGCTAAAGAAAACGATACTGGTAAGTCTCGAACAAAAAAGAAAACTGGTGACATACTGAATAGAATTTGTAGTCATAAGCCTCTTGAAACCATGCGCTTTAACCCCTCACAATATCTAGCCACCGCAGTTGTCTTGTCGGTTGGCAGTCAAGCTGCTTCCTCAGCATCGTCGTCTACATCTGACCTTCTCGCGCAAGAAATTTCCCCTTCACCCCGGGAAGGATCTTTTGGCTGGCTATGGCCGTTCAAAAGGACAGAATCAACTGCTTCGGCCTCATATGTACTTTCAGATGACATTGTACTGCGTGGAACGCCCGCTGCTTCGGTTCTCCGTCGTCATTCATCTGCCCGCCATAGGCGAAGAATCCATCCATGATGGTGTACTCATAGGTACGCTCACTTCACGCTCGTTCGATTAGTTTCTGATCCCCAGACAGACATATTAGATTTAGACCATAAACCAACATACTTAGAAGATTACCGAGATCTCTTGACGAGCTTCTCGCTACATTCATACTATCACATCACGCTCCTTTGCCACACTAAGTCTGTGACGCTTGTATATACATAATCCGACCTGCGATAACATTCTTTAATCCTTTGATGCTCGTGGTTATCTTCAAGGTTACCGACAGTGCTTCATATCTATCTCAAGAAATGGCTTCGTCGGTCTTCCCCGTGTTAGGCATTACCTCGGGCTTCATGTACCAGAAAGTATGTTTCCGAGGACACTCCCCATTGGCTGAAGCTCAGAAGAGTTTTCTGCGTCCTGTTGCCTGATTGATATCTCGATGATGGTTTCTTTGGGTGGACACTCTCAATCCGGTGAGTGATAGTTGACTGATAGGTTCGAGATTGATTAAAGATAGCTTCATATTGCAAGCTCTTTGCGCCTCTTGGAACGTCATCAACGTGCTACGGGAACAAGCGTTATCATGCTATCGCGAGTAGCACAATTCACGCCTTGTTCTTGTGGCTGTTGCTCGTCATCTGACGGTTCTCACCTACGGCTATATAACACATGTAAAGTTGATTCTCTTCGTCAAGTTACTCTCGCTCCTACTTTTGGATCTCGAGTTCTCAAACAAGTCTCTCTACAACTTTCGACGTGAGTTTGCCACTATACCTACACCGGTCTTAGCGCGTCTGACATGATATGGTTTTGTTTCAGCTCGCAATGGCTGGAAAGAACCCTAGTGCCTCTGCCAAAGCTCAGACTGGTGTAAGAGAGCTTCTTCGTCGCAGGGGTCATGCATGTTACTCATCCCTGACAAGGCCAAGAAGGCGCCAACCTCTGCTCGCGCTCAGACCACCGCGAATCCCAACGTCCCTAAACCTGCTAGCGGTGCCGTCCCCAAAGCACCCACTGGCGCTGCAGCGAACGTGAAAACTCCCACTGGAGGAAAGGCGAAGAAATAAGCAGATTATGTGCGAAATTAAAGTGAAGCTTAGAATAGCAAGACATTCTTGCTCGGTTTGATTATTTTTTCGACTGGTACTATCTCATCTTTTGACGTCTTTGCTGTCGCAAAGTCCAACGCCTACGGTTGGTCTAATTTATTAATGAATGAATCTTGTCATGTGTCAATGTTCGAATGGCCCCTTGGCGTCCCTTGTGCACATTGCCAATACCTCACAGATCTTGGACATACGTACAGGCCAGAGATGTCGCTTTGCTTTTCTAAAGCGAGGCATGTCCTCATCCATACGTTCAGTCCATCGACATGCATTGCATACGTATCTGTGTGATGAACCCTGCAATGTAGGTGCGTGGTGTTGTAACTCTAAGCACCGAGGTATTGCACCTCATGCATCTGAATCCAAACACGCGGCTTCAGTGAGGTGAAATTGCGGTGTATGCCTACTAAAGCCCCGATCGTCTGTCACTCACTAAGACCCGCACACTGTTACTTGGTAGTCTCAACCTCTTTTATCGTGATCAAGAAGCGGTTCAGTGCATGTTTAACATGAAGAAAACCAGAGCTAGGAGAAACACTACGTGGAAACGGGAAGTCAAGGCAGATGATGTCTTTCTTAGTGACCCTAGGGGAACCGATGTGGTCATTCCGTGAGTGCTCTGCTTTGATCAAAAGTCCGTAAATGACGTTAGGATGGGAAGAATTATGGGACCTTCTGGTTCAGGAAAAAGTACAGTAAGTCCAGAAATCTATGATTTACACTTCCCAACGAACCTCGACACCAATTAGTTCATTAATATCCTCATCGGCCAAGAGGTGGCATCAGTCGGGCACGAACTTCAGTCCCACACGGCACACATCCAACACTTTACTCTAACACATCCAGACTACCCAAATCGTCGGATAGTTATCATCGACACTCCTGGATTTGACGACACCAGCGTTGATGATAGAGAAATTTTGCGCCGCATCGCTGTATGGCTAGCTCGATCGTGCGTTTCTGGATACTCGATCAAACCTGAAAACTCACAGATTGCTCATCCCGTTCCAGTTACGATGCCAATATGAGGCTTGCCGGGATAATATACCTCCATGAAATCACTCAGCCTCGTATGCTTGGGACCTCACGAAAGAACCTGGATTTGTTCGCAAAGCTCTGTGGTCCAGAAGCAATCAGAAACGTCATTCTCATCACTACGAAATGGAGTGATCTCCCAAGGCATGATGTTGGAGAGGCTCGAGAGTCTCAACTAAAGGCAGAGCATTGGAAACATATGGTGGACATGGGCTCGCGCATTCATCGTTTTGATGGGAAACAACGCTCAGCAAGACGCATAGTCAACTATATTCTGGCCAAAGAACCGCTGGATGCATTGCAAATTCAAACAGAGTTGGTAAATATCGGGGAGCTCCTGGCTGAAACGGAGGCAGGCCGTACCTTACGGTTCACCCTACAAGAGCTGCTTAAGATGCAAAAGGTCATGTCGACGAACCTCCGACGTGGGGTAGAAGAGGACATTTCCATGCACGAAAAGGTTTTCGAGAACGAAGAGAAGATACGAGTCACTTTGAAGCAGATTAAAGAGCTCAACATTCCCCTATCACGGAAGATCATAAGGTTTTTGGGATTCGTGGTGAGTAATGAAAACTCGCAGTTGCCTCGGTTTTCGTAGTTGACTCGTCTCTCTCAGTAGGACAGGAAATTACTGATGATGGGATGGAAGAACGCAGTGGCGGTGTTTATTTCGTCTATGTGCTTTGGTTTCCCTAATACTTCTCAAAGCATTTACATGCCAATATTTGCGACGACGTTGATGTCATGTCAGGGCCAACGATAAGATGCAAGTAAAGCACTGGGAGTAGGTATTAATCACTGGGATCATGGACCACGACATCGAGAACGGATCTAAGATTCATAGAATATCCCGACTCCACGTCCGTGAGCGTCAACGCCTCAATCGAGTGAACACCAGGAGTCACCGCAAGAAACTCCATGCGCACAGACTGGCAAGCTGATGGCCGTAGCGGTCTAATTATCAGGGTAAACATTTGATAATAAAGTTGTGAACGAGGACAACGTACCCTATCCGGACTCGCGCATCCAATGGCAATATACCTGGGAACCCCTCTTTACTAACTATTTTCGAACCATCCGGGCGTGTTTCTCCCCCTCTCCGTCTTCTCCGACGCGTGGGGCAAGTAACCTCAAAGCGACGCGTCCAGTCTGACTGATTGAAAACGAAGATGTCTAACGTGAAATAATCGAGGGGTAAGATCTTTCCTGGACCAAGAACATCCGCCTCGGTAACCTTCCTACGCCTTGCTGACTCCTCCAATGGCAATAAACCTACAGACACAATGATAGATTCCCCACTAGGTTCTGCCATTTGTATCTGTGCGAAGGTTTTTTGCTCTCCACCTCCTCCCGCAACCCACGGGCCAGGTGTCTGAGGCAAAGGAACACCGCCCATAGCTGTGCCTCGTTCTCGACGGATCTCAACGCTTGGACCAACATTTCCGGTACTGTGAGATGCGATGGGGCTTTGTGAGAAGGGGGTGGGTGGGACGGCAGATAGAGGAGGGTATGCAGGGTATGCAGGTGTCATGGGAGGTGTCGATGAGGCACGTTCAGGACCTGATTTACGATAGTTGCCACTAGTGTCAACTTTGATCTGTGTTGGAGGCGGCGGTGAGCTATAGGTTGTGGGTGACCGGATTTGAGCCGAGAAGGAAGGGGGTAAATATGTGTTCTTTGGCGGTGCACTAGGAGGTCGCTGTTGTTCACCACCGTGTTGAAGCGGCCCATTGGGACCATAGGAAGAGGGAACTTTGAGTGAGTGACCCGACGCAACCATGTGACGTTTGCTACCAGCAGTCATTGCAGATTGTGGAGATGGACCTGGAGAATATCTACCAGCGTTCGGAGATAGGAAACCAGGAGTGCGAGGCGTCGGTGATAGAGGGAACGGTGAGGCAGGTTCAGGGAGCACTTGAGGTCCTTTGAAATCTTCGTCTGCTTCCATAGGATGTGCTGGATGAGATGAAAGATCGAGGACGCAATTCCATCTCGATGAGAAGGTTGTTGTTGGGAACGGAACATTCTCATCTTCCGACCGCGAGCGAGCGCCGATGTAAGGCTTCCCATAAATATTGATCGCCACTGCCCTTTGAAGCTCCGAATGCCCTGATGCTTGGAATCCTTCTGGATTGTTGGGGTCTTTCGTGAGCGAAAAGCCTTCCACCTCCTCAGGTGCGCGTAAGAAGGAGACTGCGTAGAGAAGATTGCACTGCGCCAAAGGTCCGACATGTAGGGGGAAAGTTTTCGCCTCGATATCACCTTTAAAGCAGCCTTCACCCCAACCAATGAGCGTAGCCTTGGCCCCCTCGCCACCGATCGAGACGTCTACCTTCTCCACCAAGAATCCAATGTCAGCACTCGATTCTCCGGAGTTTTCAATCTCCACACAAAGAACAACCGTTCGTTCTTCATTTCCTGCTTCCCGCCTCTCCCGTTCCTCTTGTGCGCCATCAAGGTCGGACTTGCCTTCCTGCTCTGGAAGGAGAACATAGGGAACGAATACCGTTCTCATTCGAACACGAAATCCGGAAACCGTTTGCAAGGTTTTACGGAAAGATTTGCGTAACGTTGGGTGGGCAGTACGGACAGCTGTCATTGGAGACGGTGATGGTGTGGCGAGGATGGGAAGGGCAACTGGTGGAAGGGCAAAGAGCTTCTGCCGCGAGACCGTTCCAAGTCGAGTGGACGGGAGGTGAAGCGGTTCACTGCTAAATTTGGGACCTGATTTCACTGTCAGAGCTGGTGAATCAAGTAGCTTTGAAATAACTTGCCAGCCATAAGCCCCTCGAGAAGATTGACCTCCTCCAAACGGTCGTATGTGTCTTCATCCTGCTCCACCGGCATTCCATTAGGGCTTGTAGGGGTGTCTGGCGGAGCCAACAATTGGCTGCCCACTGAGGCGAAATACAACGCGAGGGGGTGACGAGGTTGCGCTGAAGCAATAGGTTTCTCTCTAAGAGTGGCCGATATTGTCAAACACAAAAGTGGCTCAGGATAATTGAGACGGAGGAATGCTAAACATGGCTTGTTAAACAACGGTAACAATCTGCAGGAAAGCGTCACATACACACGATGAGTGAGAGACGGTAAACCGCTACCCAAACTTGTTCCGCTTGAGACCACAGCAATGCAAATCCCTCCTTGGAGTCTTCAGCGGGATTTTGTCCCCATATGCTAGCGACGAGCAGAGTACCTTCTGATGTGACATATCTTTTGTCGTAGTCTGCCGACGACGGCGTAGGATTAGGAGTAGCAGGAGGAAGTATTGATGGATGATGAAGGTGTCCTGGAAGTCGTGGTTTCGCTGACACTGGGGCCGTTCGAGGAGGAGCAGATAATCTCGAAGTACGTAGTACTTCTGTGTTCGGCACAGGCACTGAAGATATGTACGTCCCCTCCAAAGATATTTGTGTATGAGCAAGAAATGTAAGGAGATTTGGAGGAGGATTTGCTGGATCTGGTGGTATGCTCTGGTTTGGATGCTCAATACGAAGAGTCAACAATGCCTGCAATTGCTCATCTGTTAAATAATGCCAGTCAGGGAGTCGATTCAATTAAAACTGTGATAGTACTTACCAAAGAAGGCTTGCCTTCGCTCAACGGAGTCCAATTGAAGTTTTTCTAGCCATTCGTCTGCAGGTCCACTGGGCGGATACTCAACAGAAGTATCGGGAACCACGACATTCAACACAGATGACGCGAACAGCTGTTCAAACGACATGATCGCAGCTCAAGACCGAGACAGAAACGACCTCTACGCGGAACAGTCAGCTTTAAATTAGAGGAGGAGGTATATGGAGGTATAAGTTATTGTGGTCGTTGTGACTGTGATGGACGATGATGAGGTACATGTTTACCGCCAACTTTCACATCAAACAATCGCCTTCACACCGTCACCACCGTGACCATCCTTGGTGAGCTCGTAAACGCAGTGAACGCGTTCGACTTCTAAATTGACTTGTTCCTATGGAGATGTCTCTCGAAGGACTTGAAGAAGGGCAAAATGTCCAGCCACCATGAGGACACGGGTTATCCTCATGTTCAATCGATGGATCTTGATTTATGAACCAATGGCTGGAAATGGTCTTGTGAGGGCGAGGTGTGCCGTACATTGACCTGATACTTCCATACAAATGACCAGCGTTTTGGAAATTTGTGAATCCCTGTCTGCGACCAACACGAGCTCTCTAAATCTTCCCGCTATGCCTGGACTTGCAGTCAAACCTGCGCACATCGTATCGGAAGCCGTGACTACGGTCGAGCACGTTGACGCAGTTAACCCTAACGATTCAGCACCAGATGACTCCAAAGACGCATTCGTATTGATTTCGTGAGTCCTCTCTTTACAAACAATTGAGTGTCTGTTTACCACTTCTTGATAGAGCCGACAAGCCCACAAAGCCCGGTAAAAAGGACAAGGACAAGGACAAAAAATCGAAACGGAACCCGCTCAGTGATCGTCGACCTGGAGATCCTTTCATGGATGACCCCAAGGAAACAGATGTGATTGTCCCGTTAGTTCAAGAACCATCGATTTCCTCGTTCTATATCGCTGAAATGCTCCTCCAAGTATCATGGGTATCACCGGAGTGGGCAAAAGCAGCGTATGTAGATCTTATTCCCCTGAAATCGATCACTCACTTCTTCTCTCAGTTCATCAACACTTTGCTAGGGGAAGCTGATGTTGCATGCGTGGGGCACTCGTTGAACTCTCAAACCAATCAAATACAGCATGTCGTGTACCCCCACCCTTTCCAGCCAGGACACCGCGTAATCGTCATCGACACGCCTGGCTTCGATCATACTACTGTTGACGACAGAGAGATACTGAGACGTATTGCTGTATGGCTGGCCCAATCGTAAGCTTACCCCCTCATGCACTGTCCAGCTTGCCATTCTTACCTGTCTGAATACCTAGCTACGACGCTCAAATGAAACTCGCTGGAATTGTCTACCTTCATGAAATATCTCAAGGCAACATGCCTCCTGTTCAACGCAACATCGACATGTTTAGTAAACTCTGCGGTTCCAGTGCCATCAAGAATGTTGTTCTCGCCACGACGAAATGGAGCGATATTCCGCCAGATCTTGGCGAACAACGCGAAAAGATCCTCAAGGATCATTACTGGAAAGCTATGCTCGAGCGTGGCTCGATCATGCATCGTTATGAAGGAACGCAAGATTCAGCTCGAGCCATAGTCGATCAAATTCTTGCCCAGGACCCTCTCGACGCTGTTCAAATCCAGATGGAATTGATTGACCTCAATAAGGTCCTGGCAGAAACAGAGGCTGGCCGTAGTCTCTACTATTGCCTCAGCGAGTTGTTGGAAGAGCAAAAAAATGCCCAACGGGGAGGAGATCCCGATCTTCGTCGATTGGTTTTAGAGACTGATCTCAAAATTCGGTCGATCTTGTACCAGCTCAAGCGGTTGAATTACCCTCCGCTCTCAAAAAGGATAAAGAACTGGCTTGGGGTGGTGTGTAGATCTCTCTCTTTTGTCTTTTGATTCCAGCTAGACTGATTCACTTCTCAATCTAGGGAAGGCCTCGAAGCAAGGACAAGAATTAGTGCTAGACACTATAGACACTTTTCCCTGTTCTGAAGGACCAGCGGTCCTGTTTGGTAATATATATGCTATCACTGTTTCAGACGTTGCGGTGGCTTGTTCCTAGGTTGCCCATAATCTCAGGA